>JAANDG010000654.1:0-78309 GCA_036852015.1 Pelodera strongyloides | reverse complement strand
ATAAAAAGAACGTTAAAAATTGCAATAAAGTTTGTGAAATGACTGTTCCCGGATGTTCTTATACATATTACTATGTGTTTTGTTTTAACTTTGTACCGAAATTTGGTACTATAAGATTTGGTGATTGTGTATTCTTTATATTAATATATAACAATCATTTTCCTAAATCTTCTATTATGTGCGCGTTTGCAATACTTTGTGTTTTGGTTTCAAACTCAGAAGTATAATGATGCATTATGTTACACTGATGCACACTTAGAGGTGTTATTTGTCTATTAATCTTTAATATTAATATCCACACATGTAATATTAAATTAAAGTTCTATTTGCGTAAGGTTGCTCACACATTATTCACAATCCATACTTCTATTCGTGAACCAATCGTCATCAGTGTCTTCTATGGTCAGGGTAATTACACATGTAATTAGGATTTCTGTGGAGGGCCCTCTTCTTTCTCTCTACATATCTACCATTCTATCTCTCTCTTTCCCTTCTCTCTCTCTCTCTCTCTCTCTCTCTCTCTCTCTCTCTAAAAGAATCGTCACACTCTTCCGAATTGAAAAGTGCCAAAAAAGGTCTCCCAGCACATACTCACTAATTTCTCTCTTTATCCTCAGAGCTGTCCCATCCACACCTCACTCACGTAATGAGAATATTCACAACGAATACTTACACTAGTTGTGGTATCGGTCGTAGTCTGAATTATTAGAAAATGAGAGTCTGCAAGTCTGCAAAGCGTACGTTGTGAAAGCTCGCCGTGAATCAAGATTCAAATTTTTCCTACTTCCGTTGTTTTTGTTCAGATTGTTAATGTGTGTATGTATGTATTGTTACTTACGCTGGTACACATGTTCTGGACCGCAATTTGAAAGTATGCGGTTTCTAGACACTGTGTTTGCCTCCATCTCTCTCTCTTTCTCTCTCTGTCTATCCCTCTCTCTCTCTGTCTCTCTCTTTCTTTCTTTCTCTCTTTCTCTCTCTCTCTCTCTCTCTCTATTAGTTTAATTTTCAATTGTCTGTTATTAGCTTTTCCTTCGTACAAACATCTTCATTTTAAATCCAGACTCCCTATGGTGGGAACTAAGCGTTCCCTTTCGATATTGTTTTGTCTATCCTTCTTATTTCGGCTCTCCCTAAACTGGGATTCAATTTCATTCCAAGAAAATAGTATATTAAAAGACTGTGTTACTTTGCTCCAATGAAAATAACTACTTCTTTTTTCTCTGTCTCTATCTCCCTCTCTCTCTCTGTCTGTCTGTCTTCTTTCTATCTCTCTCTCTCTCTCTCTCTCTCTTCTCTCGTCCTTTTTTGTTGTACGATTGCTGCAAGCATACAGTTATTATTATATGTACTTTTCTGAACATAATATATTACTGTTGATGTCAACTTTTCCACGCTGTTTTTTTATTGTGGGGCCATCCGTGTCAAGTTCTTGCGGTATTATTCATAAGAAGGAAAAAAGCTCTTTTTGCCGAAACTTTAAAATACCGAAATCAGTGCATATCAGCTAGAGTAATATGTTTAAGCCTGTTGCAATTAGATACATTCAGTCATAGGTATTATATCCCTTCACCAACATTTTTTTTGTAACGATAACGCATGTTATGTATATTTCACAAAGCGTGCATCCACCCTCCCCCATACAGAGAGAACAAGGCACTAGAAATTCTATCCGTTAAAAGCAATTGAGCACGACCAGATTTTTATGGACATTTTTGCACACACACACAAGCACCCGACAAAAAGCCTCTTTTTTCTTTTCCTCAGTAATTCTTTTTAACCATGCAAATGTCAGAATATCGGGTTTTATCGTGGGTTTGCGGCAATTTTTTTTTTTTGTTTTTAAATTTTGACGTAAAATGACGTCATGTGTCATGTCCGATTTTCTTATACGACTTTCTTGACAGGGAGTGACAGAACGATTTAAGTTATTTTATAGGGAGAGGTAGAGAGAAGAGAGAGAGAGAAGGAAGAGAGGAGAGAGAGAGAGAGAGAGAGATAGAGAGAGAGAGAGAACTGTGACTTATAGTGAGTTGCCTGAATTTACAGTACGAATAGTGCACCATTGTACTGTAGGTGTTTTGTCACGGTACCATAGAAGACTTCCCCGAGAATACAACACAGGTTTGAAGCTCGCTTGGTTCTTGCAATTCTGCCATCGTTTCCATGCTGCCCCTGGCGACCCATAACTATTTTTCATCCGATAATAACGAGCCCCCGAAAATAAGAAAAAAATCTGCATATTTAACAAACGGGAAGTATCATAACTGAATATTTATTCGTTATTGTGTTCAATCACATTGCATTACCCTTTGTGTATGCAGACCCCCGACCCGATGCAACAACAACGGTTTGTATTCATAAGAAACGGCGACGTTTTCCCGTTTTCCTAGTGAAAGATTAGCTGTTTTTCCCTCGGGTTGGCCATTTTCATTAACAAATTGAAGTCATGTTGACTTTCGCTCTTGTTTTGTGTTTATGTAGGGGAAAAACGATTGTTGTAATGTTGTAATTCGGAAATATATTGGCTTATCGTTTTTTTTGGCTATTGGAATTCGATAGAAGTAGATCACCTCCACCCACACCAGGACGATTTTTTGATGTTTTGGATTTTAAGGTTTAGGCATTTTACGATTATGAGTTTCGCGGTAGAGAGTTAGTATTGACTTAAAATATATGTTATTATACGTTGTCTCACTCAAAGCAACACTACAGTAGTAGTACTTGTAGTGTATTTTGTAATTTAGGCATAACTTCTAATCCAAATTTCTGTCTATTACTGTATTTTGTAATATAAAGTATTGCTTCAACTATATTGTTGATCGAAAACCCTTAACTTAACGGCCTGATCCCCTAGCAAGTACCCAATCAATAAATAAAATCAATAAATCCGTAATGAAATACAGGTGGGGAATAGGGAGATTTTTGGTTATTTCTCAACTTCTTTCTTTCCATAAAAGGTCATTGGAGGAGGATTTCTGCTTCACCGAATATACATTCTCAAAGTAGAAGAAGTGACTTTCTCTTTCTCTTTTTACTTTTGAGGTTCTAGACGCTGGTCAGGTCTGCGGGCCGCTTACGGCTTATATAGCTAATTTTTGTTATTTAAAATCGCCCAGCAAAGAGTGGTCCATCAATGCGCGTCAGACACATTTTTTGGCACCTAGTTAATATGATCAGTGCGTGCGCCAGGGATGCGCGGAAGGTGTGTTGAATTCCAGTTGCGCACCTTTTGCGCGTGATGCACCATCAATCACCCCCCCCCCCCCTTATTTCGAAATAGTGCCAAAAGTACGCCAGAGATGCGCCAAAAGTACGCCAGAGATTTTTCAACACGCATGGTGTGCGGCGCTTTACAACTGCCGAATATAGTTCTTCAATCTGGCTTTATAACTGCGCTCTCATTATCAGGGGAATGCATCAGTTCGCACTGAAAACTAGCATATTCAATATCCGTCTCTAGACCTTTTGAACAATAAATGAATTGTTTTCTGCCTCTCTTCCGCCTAACTTAATTTCCGAAACGGAAATAGAAAGTTCGTCATTGTCAAGGAAAATATATTCTATTTTGAATGCATCCCTGCACCTTTACTTCTGAATTCTGACTCATAATGAAGGATAAGAGAAGGTCAAATGCTATGAGATATTACTTTTTATGCAATTACTATAAAACATCCGCAGACACCGTTCAACACCAATTATGGTTAGCCGTTAACAGTAATACAGTAAGCTGCTTGTCATCGCTGTAGGGCTGTAGTTTTTAATAAATTTGGAAACGTTTTTTAACCTTTTTTAAGCATTTCACACTACAATCATACTAGATGAATAATTTCTCCTTTCTCTCTCTCTCTCTTTTTCTCTTTCTCTCTCTCTCTCTCTCTCTTTCTCTTCTCCCTTTCTCTCTCTCTTCAGTTGTCCCCCATCGATCCTACTATGTCCTCACATTCTGAAGGCAGCCACATGCGTCTAGGGCCATGTCCGAGAAACTAAACTCTCGCAGAGGAGGGTGCAGAGAAAGAGAGGAGGAGAGAAAGAGATGGAAAAAGAGAACTGGGGAAATATAGAATGAATAAGAAAAGAGAGAGAGAGAGAGAGAGAGAGGCTAAAATAGAATGGCATAAGTAAAAAATAACTCGTTGCCTGGTCCGCATTCAAATTGTTGACGTGTATGAGGTTTTTGTACGTAGTGCAGACCTGCTATATAGACACTGTAGTTCTGTAGGTTGTAGCGTAGCGTTTGGAGTTTGTATCCCTTGTACAATTTACGTAGTTCTCTACCTCTCAGTACTCTCCTTATTTTGCAGTATCTCTCTTTGTCTGACCGACTCAGCTCTCCCCCTCGGCTCTTTCTTTTCATCCCTTCTAGGTTATCCTCCGTTTTCTCCAAAAACTGATATTCTATTCAAGAGGACACAGAAGTGGCCGGATGACATCCAGAGACACCACTTCAACTTAAGAGACGACGGACGGTTCGACGACGTCGTCACGAAAGTAGACAGTACGTCCTCCGAGGAGAGATCAGAGATATCTTTTCTTGGAGGAAATTAGAGATTACTGGTTTCCAGTAGGTAATGAGACGGAAAGTCGTGAAAGAAGGGAATTAACGGAGAGAGTCGAGAGAAACGAGAGACTGGCCCTGAGGCTGTTTTCCGAGTCCCGAATAGGAGCGTGTATGTCCTGTGAGTCTTACTTCTTACTCTATATTCAAAGGCAAAAAACCTACCCGCATCTGGAACCAGAAGCAAGACTGCAGTCTCTACGTACTACTATTACTACTATTCTGAAGTTAGCTTATCTGCAACATCTATTATTCTGAACGAATATTCATTGAAGTAGGTATATATGTATACCCTCATAAAGGCTGGCTATCGGACGAAGCTGTTTCTCAGAAAATTCGCAAAAAAACTTCTGTCAGGGTCGTAACTGGAAGCAGTAGATGCCCTTTTGTGCCCTTTAGTGCCATGAACCTGAGTCAAAAAAAACAGCTACCCCGACTCTTTAAATGAAGAAATAGTGTCCAATCGTCAGCATTTCCTTATTCATTCCGCACTCATTTGGCGGCGCGCCTAGTACATCAAGGGGCAGGCAATTTCAATCTCTTTTTGTGTGGTGAACGCCTTTTACGAGAGAGAGAGAGAGGAGAGAGAGAGAGAGAGAGAGAGAGAGAGAGAGAGAGAAAGAGAGAGAGAGAGAAGCACGTGTGGAGAGAATAGCCAGAAGCCATTTTTCACGTCCAATATTTGAAGGAGGAAGAAAAGAAGAAAACTCTCAGAGCTTGTGTTAGTCACATGGTGAACACCTCGAGATTCCAAAGCTATTCTGATTTCTATTATTGCACTTTAGTTCGTCGTCTATTTTGGCCGCAGAAGACCCACACTGGAGAAATATTATTAATAAGGATTCCTGACGCAATCTCATATAAACAACAGTTCCTATTTTGGATAACACCGCGGCACATTGATTTTTCGTGACCTTTTCTGAAATCCTATATTTTGGGGAGATTTGAAGCTACAATCTACAGTATTATTAGAAGTCATTATGACTAGACGTTTGCCATATTGACTGCCTGCAGAATATTGATTTATTTCGAATTATTCTGAAATTACAAAAGGAAAGATGCCTGATGTAAAACCACTACTACGCGGAATTAGTGGAATATTTGAATCGAAACAGAGTGAGTTACTTTTTTAAATTGAACTTGCTTTTGTTTTATTCCAGTTATACAGTATTCCAGCCTTTGTTACGAGTACTGTATACGTACACTGTATTATTCTTAACACATACTGTGGTCAGCTTAGTGCACCTATTTCGCAACATTTATTTTGAATTTTTGGATGTGCAAGAGTAGCAGAGAGAAGAGAGAGAGAGAGAGAGAGAATATTGTGACAAGATTAACACCATAAAATAAAAATAAAGCTGATAATCAAGGATAACATGATGTTTTACCTTGTCTTTATTTAATATGCGATTTATGCTGTATTTTTACTTCTTTGATGATTTTTCCCGTACTGATTACCTCAGCATCGTAACACACAAAAATATATTCAGAGACAAAAATTTCCATGGCGACGCATGCAATTTTTACATAAAATATGCATTGCACCCAGTTTTGTATATTATGCTATATGTTTTGTTTAATGTATACGCCTATAAGCCGGTGTTTCGTAATTAGACCTAGCTCGAAAAATTTTACTGTGAAAATATTTACTTTAGTCAAGTGCATCTAATTTCGCAATATTTATTAAAGGGGATTTTTGGTTGTGAGCACGAGTTAGATGTAGAGTGAGGGCTGTGTGAATTACGTAAATGGAACACTACATAATGTACACTGACAAAAGTTGGCGTGCAAAGTCCAGTTGGCAACATGGTAGCGTGCGAAAGTGCACGCGGGATGGAAATGGCGTGCAACTCGTCCGCCGTAACGTTGCTGCCTGCACGCCAATTTTCACGTTGCATGAACCTACTAAACTTATTAGCGGTTCTGGGCTGTAACTCCGCATTTGGATATTTATCTTTTTTTATCACTATGGATAGAAAATATAACTTATGGTATACTGTATTTTTATTTCATTCCATCATAACAACAAGACATGACCTAAAACACGCTTGAACAAAACCAAATTTTCTGCAGACATGCTTTAAAGTGTATTTTTTTGCATTACGTTTCGCATGCATCTTCCAAATGGCAATTTTTATTTTGTAATTTTATGCACGAATGCTTCTCAGAGCGCCGTTTTGCAAAATATGATTCGTTTTTATTTGTGTACGTATAGCTATAAGAAGAAACTGTATGACAGTTATTGGCAGACTGCGCTTTCCTTTTTTCTCCAATTGACAATTTTCGTGACGGATTGTCATTAGGATAGGATAGTTGTGTTCGTTTTCTTTTCGTCTAAAATAAACTTTTCCACGTCTGTTCTTGTAATTAGACAAGGACACGAAAGGCGATGCATTACATACAGTAAGATGATGTTTATTGGCAATTTCTTTTAAAGCGAAATAACGGCCGGTTTTTGAAACCCATTATGGACAACTGAATCCTTACGTATTTATGCTAATTTGCTCGAATTTAGCTCTATTGTTTTTATTCTAATTTATGTTCATTTGCATAAGCTGCATAAGAATGCTGGCGTACTCTATGTGTTTCAAAAACCGTCCAGTATTTCGCTTTAACAAAATTCAACGTCAACATCGAATTGTTGTGTTCAAACATTCGGGGTTCGAACTTCGAACTAGGGCAAGTCAAAGTGGTTGAAATTTTCAGTTCGGAAAATTTTTCCTGTGGGTCTGAACCTTTAACCGCGAAACGATAGCTTTGACACAAATCTTGTCCTTACCCCTACGCTATCTTATTAAATAAATGTGAAGAGTTTGAGGCCGGGTGAATTTATTTGTGATTACGAACACAACGATTTTTTTTTCTACGTTTCAGTGATTTGGTATAAGTAGGCAACTCTCCGCATATTTACAAAATAAGCGCAATGCTATCTCTTAGCGTAGACGTTGGAATATACGTTTCAGTCGTTTCATATAAGTATGCGCACTTCGAAGTATCGTTCACATAGCATTTGATCAATTTGATGTCGCCTCAGGCGGCGATAGCCGTCTGGTAAGTTATAAGGCAACGAATGAAATTGTGCGTAAAATAATTCGAATTTTCGTTGGCTTCGCTTTTCTGCCAATAAATAAACTACTCATAGATAGCACGAAGAAAACACTTTTTGGCGTCAGAACCCAAAAACATCTCGAACGCCACATTTTTTACAGTTTGACCCCGCAATAAGGCTGTAAAAGCTTGAAACCAGCGGGTGCGGACAGTTTAGCTAAGAAAAGATAACGTGTATTATATTCACTTTTTTAATTTACTATTTTGCCAGGGTAAATTTATCTTGTTGTAATTTGTTGGTTTATTTAACCTGACTATTTGTTGCAATGTTCTTACACTTATATTATATATATATAGTCTCCCAAAAAAACTTGTCTTTTTTTAACTTGGCGACAATAGCTTTTTATTATATTTCATTTATATATTTCCTATTTCTTTTGTGCCTTTTTAGGGATCCAGTTTCTCATTCACAATCGCTTTCCACATAAAATGCATAAAAGAGTGTGTCGGCCAAGGGGCAATAGGCCAGAAAATCTCCAGCGTTTGACCTTTTCCACGAGATTTCAAATATTCACAGGCCCCAGATTCTCTATTTTTTCTTCATTCTCGTTCTCTCTCTCTCCCTATGTGTCAATTATGTTTTATATAGATATTTTCACTTTTATCATATTTACGACTGGGCCTGCTAACCTAAAATCCTAAAATATCCTAAACCCGTTTATTCTCATTTAGTCTTGCATGTTTTAAATTTATTTCTGCGGTTATCTGGTAATGTTCTCTTTTGCTAATTGCGTTTTTGCCGATTTTGTGACCGCTTAAGCCTTTAGTAAGATAAGCTTTCGATAGGCGATATTCTATTGTTTTGATAAAAGAAACCCATAATGAACTCAAACTTATCAGCAGTCTTTCTTTAGACGTGAACCCTTTTTCATTGGATTAAAAGCTTATTCAGTGTAGTTTTCCCCTTGGTAGCGTTCTTATATAAAACAAGATCTTGTACATTTTATAGCTCTACTATTGATATGACTAAAGCATAGTATGGTTTACTGAGCGTTGTGCTACTTAATCGTAAGAATTGTCTCTGTTCTCCACATCATGACCCTTTTATGTTCTTGTTCTTTGTGTTCTATATTAGTTCAATTATTACCCTTTGCTATAATAAATTAATACATATTAGTTACGGCAACCGGAACAAGCGCTTTAACAGCACGCAATATGGCGCGGGTGACGCCTTTATTGGGTGCTCAACGAAATTTTTGAGCATAACTTGGTATAACTCCCTGACGTAGTCGTGCTCAAATCACATTTTTTGGTTATTTTATAGATGTAAATAATATGATACAGAATACGCGCATCCAAAAATACTACGAGTTTTTAAAATAATAACTTATACTGTAGATAGGCACAGGCCGCTAGAAATAGCGCAATCGGTTGACAATAGCGTAGTGGTTAGGGTAGCGGGCCTGCAATCCCAAGGCGCCGGTTCGATTCCTAATTCCTACTAGTCCAAAAACCCAATGTTTCGTTAATATCATAAATTTAGTTCCTAAATATTCTGTATAATTAGCTGAGCTTTCTTGTAACGTGATAGGATATGTCGGTGCATATATTATGCATATACTGTAGTACTCTATGTCTTCTTTCTATCGTGTACTTTTATTGTACATAGCACTATTGTTTCATATTCAATTATACACACTATGTTACCTCTTCCGGAATTCTAATATAAGTGCCTCCTGCAACTATTTGTGTTTTATTGTTGTCCCGAGCGTGTACTGTGTTCAGCCTTACTGTACTTACAGTACTCAGAACAGGCTATGATCTCTTATACTTTAGTACACAGCGACCTATTTATGTTTATATTATTTAATGACTTTCAATGCAGGGTTTATGAATGGACATAAAAGTCAATACGTGACAAGATGATCACAGGAAATCAATAATGTCCTTTTTATTTGTAGTTTATAGCCTAATTAATTATTTTTTTTTTCAGATTTAATGAACGATTGGGAGATCGGAGGCACACCGAACAAGTGGGTGTGCCCGTCCGATCGGCATCTTCAATTAAGAGCACAGTAAGTTATTGGTTTATTAATTTTTGTTGTTGTTTATTTTTGTTATCGGTACACTAGCTCATTCACGCTTTACAACCCAAAATTCACCGTGAAACGAGCGATTAAAGGGTCAGGCCCATTTCAAATGACCCCTATTTTTGATCATTCCATCTGATTCTTCATGTCAAATATAGTAGGATATGATATTTTCCTAATTTTCAAGTGCAAAATCCACGCAGTATTCAGCAATTTACCATAGCCAGTCATACCCAACTCTCTATCGCAGTTGTCACGCCCCTTCGTGCTAATTGGGCGATATGCTCTATTGGGCGTGGCGATTGCGATATTGGCCAATCAGCGCGAATGGGCGTGCCAACTGCGATAGATAGTTGGGTATGACCTGGCCATGGTTAATTGCTGAATACTGCGTGAATTTTGCGCTTGAAAATTAGAAAAATATCGCATCCTACTATATTTGACATGGAGAATCTGATGGAATCATCAAAAATAGGGGTCATTTGAAATGGGCCTGACCCTTTAATAGGTACTGTAGCCGAGCCAAATCTCAAATGTTTAATGGGGTTTCCAAGTATCCGGACAAAATTATCGTCTTTTACGACTTCGCGAGACCCATGTATTAATTTCTCATGTCAAATATTCAATTCAGGGAAAATACGGTAAAGTTTTGCATACTTGGAAGGCAACGCACAGTTGTTTTTGGCATACATGGAAACCCCATTACGCACAGCTTGTCACGTTCCTTGTCCTTTTTTTTGCCTACCATGGTTATGTAAGAGTCCCACTCTCAAGATCGCTATACTTTTAATAAATTATAACTATTCAGATTGAAATCAGGATGGTCAGTACGGACAGCCACGGCGCGCTCGCCCACCAACTCCAAGTCAACATCGGGCATCAGCGACACGGAGCAGGAGCAAATTCGAAAGGTTAGTTCATGGACATATATACTTGCTTCAAATGTTAGTGCAAATGCACAGAGGACATCAACGGCCGTATCAGCCTAAGTTTTATAAATTTTGATTGCAAACAAAAAATTGGGGTTTCCCGGGGTCGAACCCGCGTCTTCAGCTATCCGGGCCATATATACTTAGTTTGGAAGTGACTGAACCCGTGGACCAGTGACTTCTTTTGTAAAAAGGAAACACAATTAAGAGATAAAAAGTAGTATACTATTCAGTTAACCATACGATATATCTAAAAGCGGGGTACATCACAATGAAGACGGATGTTTTCTGGATAAATTTAAACAAGTTATGAGTTTAGGTGCTGGAACGAGTCGAAGAAAGCAAACGTCGGGAACAACAGAGGATAGGGTATCTTATTACTTATTTCTTTCTTTTTACACTTTATTATACTTTTCGAGAGAGCACGTTTTGCCGTTATATTTGATTTATTATATTAATTAATTAATTATTATTTATTTATTTAGAAAAATGGTCGATCGGTTGGACAAAATGCGAAAACGTGCCACAGGAAATGGTGTCACGCACTGTCTTTTGTGTCAATGTGAATTCGGACTTTTGGCAAGCAAAAGTTATGCAGCCATGTGCACCGATTGCAGAAAGGTTTGTCACATCGTACGATCTTACATCAACAAATATTACATCTTAATTTTCTGCATTTTTTACTCTTCGCTAGTAAATTAATATAGCACTGAATAGTTTTCTTTCAAAAATACAGTAAAAGACTGAACAACGGTTTTTTTGTTTATACCTCTTTTGACATTGCTTTGAGATATACTATGTTAATACACAATGCATGCAAAAATGAAAACAACCGAATAATACTAAATTAAAATCTTTTTAGTACGTATGCCAGCGAAACTGCGGTGTGGAAACCCTGGACAGCCAGCGTGGTGAACTTGTCTTCCTCTGCAAAATATGCGCCGAAGCCAGAGAGGTGGTGGGTTCGAATCCCGCCTGTAGCAGCGGTTTTGCCCTTTGTTTTGCTTTTTTGTTAGGTCATGTGTTTTGCGTTTGGCGTCAGCTGCGTTGAGTACGCAGATAATTTCTGGCAAATATATTTTTGTTTGAGGCATGTTATGTACAATGATTCTATGCGGTAGCGTAGCATTTTGTGTGTCATCGTTTGATTAGAGTAACATTTTTTAAACCAACACTATTTTACACTCCTGATTACGGTAGAAGCATGTGTGATAACAACGTAGAGCAAAACTAATCAGCACCAAGTTGAATGCTTTTTTGATTGTTTAGAGTTGTCATGTTGTGTGCTGGTATCGAACCAGGGTTATGTTCCTTGGAATAGTTGGTATACAAGCACCTTAGCCACTCTGCTATTAAGGCTTCTTTCACACTTCCTTTTTATTAGCTTACATACACTACTTTTTTGAGTTTGGCTACTAGTTCTTCTTTCTTTTGGGGCGCTTGATCGCTTTACGCAAACTTTTTGTTTTATAATTATCTTTCATTAAGCAGGGTCGCTTTTTGGATTATTTGGCGTTATGAGTTTATGGTCTGTTATAGAATTATAGGGTCGCAGTCACTTCACATTCGTAATTTGCCTGTGATACTGAACAAGAAATATAAAATAACAAAACAAAATGGATGGTTGAATCATTATTCGTGACATTTTTTGATGGTTGAATCATTATTCGTGACAGTATCGGAGCCAAATTACGAAGTCTTAGTGACTGCGCACATCATATGATACTTTCGGTGATGTTAGCGAAGCTAAATATTTTATTATTCTCTAATTTCCTCGTTTAGCTTTGGAAAAAGAGCGGCGCTTGGTTCTACAAAGAATTGCCCGATTTTGTAAAGCCGGGAGACGAAATTTCCGGTAGGTATTTACACTCTCTTTATCGTTTTTTAACATTTTAACTATCCGTTTCATCTATAACATTTGCTCACACAAGCATATTTCTTCGCTGAGGAAATTTGGCGTTAAAGCGGTGCAGAAACGACGGCAAAACGCATTTGGCAATCCTTTGGCCCGCAGATTGTATGCATGTTTGTGCGCACATGACGCGTCCTTGTCAAGCCGCTTGCATGTCGACTTTCAAGTTTTAATTTTGTTTTCAGGTGCTTGCCCAGTTCCGCCAATGTCTCCTCCAGGCACCTCGCAATGGAACGGAAACATCCCGTCACGAAATGGAAGTGTACGACTTCACAATTTGGTGGCATATCCCAGCAACCTCACCCCGGACAGGTTAGACGAGTGGGAGGATCTTCGCTCGCCAGTCGAGCGACGCAGGTTCGAGTTCTCTCCGTGACATCCGTTTTGCTTTCGAGACCACTTCAAAATTCAATAATTTTACGGACAGAACTCGAACCATGAACTAACGGCTTGGCCCATTTTTCAGTTCTCAGCAGCTGCCTTCACCGCAGACGGGCGATACGCCGCAGAGGTTTGAGTTGTACAAAAACACACCGTGGCATCTCTTGAATGATCCTCTGAATGTTGCATACGCATTTTAACTTCTCCAGCTTTTTGACCGTGTAGATTGTATATTGGCACACCCCAACATAAAACTCTGATGGTGCGAGGCGAAAATAACACTTCGCGAGTTCACTCATTACTTTCTCGAGAGAAGGTCGCCGCGTATTTTTATCGTATCTTGTAGCGATTTTCGTCCGGCATTTGCGCTAGCAATAAGCCTGGCCCTGGCGATATTTGCGGGCCGTGTTTTCGCCTCGCACCACCCGAGTTTCTTCAAGTGACGCAATTGTTGATCTTCTAAAACATTGTCATAACGCATTCTGTAAGGGCACATATTAACCAAAGTAATTAAACGGCCATTATCACAAAATCACAATTTCCCTTCATTGCCCGTTCACTTCTCCTCACCAAGAGCAAAAGCAAAGTGCACTAATGTCAGAGTACTGTAGAGGGTAATTGAGAAACTAATCTAGATAATTAAATCAATTATTAACCGAATAACTCCAATAGTGTTTTAATGTACGCTCGTCGTCTCCTCGTAGTAGTTTGTGTGTGTGTGCGTTACGCTTTCCAGCTTGCTAGAATAATCGTGGCTAAATGTGAAAAAAACTCATAGTAACCGATAATGCTACTCATAACGAATACGCATAATTAAGATAAGTATAAAAGACGCCGCAAGAAACAAGGAGCACATTATTTTTGCTTCAATTCCGGCAGTTTTCAAGTGACTCACACCATTATGGCACAGTGTGACACCAAATGACAACCCCGGCAAACCATTCTGACACAGTGTGACACCAAATTACAGCCCCTACGAATATTTTCATCACTTTTGAATTCACCTCTCCGACTACCACCTACCTTCCACATATCGTTAAAGGTTTCGAGCGCAAAAAAAGTTTTATGCTGACCGCATTGCTTACAATGTAACTAACTTTAATATTGTCTAAACTCTCACTTGTCAAGTCTCTGACGTGATCATCGTTAGTTGCTCGAAGTTTGAACGTGTGTGTGTGTCTGCCGCTCCTCCTGGTCGTTGCTGCTCTTTTGTACCGTAGTTGCAACACTATACGATGCAACTCGTTCGCTTATTCTGCTTAGAATGTTCATCTCGCAGAATGAGCATTCTATGCTGTAGTGAACAATTATGTGAATGGTATTGATTACGTGTATTTATTGATTTTATTGTGTCATTATTTAGGACAAAATCGCCCCGACCCCGGATAACGCCCTCGTGGGTCAAGGAGAAGGTGATGACGTCAATGAGCGTAGAAGAGGAGGGAGGATCCAGTTCTGATGGTAGGAGTTTCTCTCTCTCTCTTTCTCTTATCCTCTTCCTCTTCGTCTCTCTCTCCTCTCCCTCTCTTTCTCTCTCTCTCTCTCTCTCTCTCTCTCTCTCTCTTTTTTTCTTTTTTCTTTTCTCGTCTCTCCTCTCTCTCTCTCTCTCTCTCTCTCTCTCTCTCTCTCTCTCTCTCTCTCTTTCTGTCTTCTACCCGCACGCTTTCTAGGAATGGGTGTGTACGCATTCAATTTTGCGGGTTTTGTAGGTAAGGCGTTGGTACATAGCGGTATTGTGAACACCATTTTCATGTTGGCCCGAACCATTAGACATAAAAGTGACGTGAAAAAACAGCAATCTTACGAAGAAAACTATTCGTTTAGGTGAATTCGTCGCCTCTGACATATCTCGTCGCAATCATAAAGAACATCCTCAGAAGCAAGTCTCTTTGAGCAGACGAGAAGCAAATCTTCAACGATTTGCGGCTCTAGCGCAACATTTGTCGGACACTGGTTAGTCTCACTTTCACGACTTTGATCATTACGAAGAGTAGGCAGTTTGAATATTTAAGTATTTATTGTCACATTAAAATGTGTGCATCAATATGATGAAAGATATTCAGCGACAATTTAATTGACGTAGCTTTAATGTACTAGATTCTACCATCTACTATCTAATCGCTCTATTCTACTGGATCAATTTGAATCTACTAGACCTTTGAAAAGAAAAAGGACCTCAATGATTTTCGAGAGAAAAAACATTTAGCGGCAATGTTGGTTAACTGTTTTCAACATGAACACTATTTATATTCACACTGTACAATGCCGTTCTCTATTTAAATTCTCATGCCTAGAACTCTATCTTGTTGTTTTTTGTCTCTCTATTTGTTACATGTAGTATTACTCAAAATTTTAATTTATTTATAAGTGAATGCCCATGCTTTATTTGCACATTTCAGAAGATGAATCATCTCCCGAGTCGCGTGCTTCATCCCGCTCAACTTCCCCGCGCCGCTCCCTCGCCACCCCCTCTTCATATGACTCGGCGCATCATTCTGCTGTGCCGCGTACAACTTCGACGCAGCAACACGCCGACGATACGCGCTCCATAGATAGCGGAGGTAGTGAGCCTCGTTGTTGCCAAATTTTACTGTCAATAACATTTTTAAGGCAATTTATGTGAAAACGAAGACACGCGTACTCGGCAAAATTGTTTCCTTCAATTAGTAGCTTCTAAATCGAGTAATGTCAAAATATCAAGTTTATATTGTACATATATGTAAATTGAATGTTTGGATAGTCTTGATTATGCATGATATGATGCACTATTGTTACAGTAGTTGTTTAAGACGATGAGAACTGGAATTCAACGCAAAGAAATTAATTATAAGTTGAAAAGTTTATAATTTCAGTGGTACAATCCGATCACTCGAACCCTCAGGCTGTCTTAACACTGTCAGTCTCGAGTCTGACCCCGTTGGCAACTTTTCAAGAGGCAGGCACGCAGAAGAGTGGAGATAGAAGTACGCCCGAGTCAAGGAGAGTGAGTGGCGAGAATGGCAGAGACATGCGGATTATCGATCGGGAAGTGTCCGGATCACGCGGAAGCGGTAAGTATTCATCAAACATAATCAAATGGCGGTCAAACATAATCAATTGTGCAAAAAATTGATGACTTGATTGGCGAAACTTAGTCGCTTTCGAGTAATTGGCCATAGGGGAGCCGAAAACTAGGCAGGCGGTATTCCACTACAAAACCCCTTGCGTCCACGGATTTGGTTGCTATAATAGGATTTAGTTTATTGTTTTAATTTAAGATGATTATTTCAGTGCGTGACTCTCCCCGGGTGGCTTCTTCTATCTCGGGTACCTCCCTGGTGACACCTCCTCCTCCCGCCGTGGGTCCCTCCCCCTCTACCTCAACTCCCCGAAGGGAGAGGGAGTCTCCCTTGGATCTCAGGAAGCTGAGCATCAGCTCAGCAGCGAGCACACGAAGGACTGCCAACTCAACGGAGAGCATGAACCTTATTGATGCGATCAAAGCTACAAATGTGAGTTTTACTTTGTTGAATTTGGTTGTATAGGACTGTTGTACTTTGATTACTTATTAGGTAATAGGAAAAAATTTATAATACAATATATATCGAATAATAGGAAAAGTGAACGAAAAACGTAATAATTGGAAAAGGGTAGATAGTAGGGTACCTCGTTTTGACTCCTAAGTCATAGACGAGGATTTATTTTTTTAAACACATATCGTCCGATGTGGGGGATAACCTCGTTATTCGTTATCATGTTTTTCATAGTAATTTCTAAAAAAAATTCAGAATTCTCCCTTTCTATGTGTATTACTGGCAATGAGCATTTCAATTTTTTTTAATTACTTGTAAAATAACTGTAATTTAGAATGCTCGGTCTGAGTCTCCAGGAACTGCATTTATGAGTTCACCGGATGACGATTCAAGTACGCTCTTTCTTACTAAAGTAACTAAAACACTAACAATATACATATCTAATGTATCATAATGGGGTTTGCAAGTGTGCCAAAACCCGCGCCTTTTCCTTGCAAGTATCAATTCGCAAAATCGTGTGCAATTTACCGTTTTTGCGTATTTTGATACATCCGCACTATAGAAAATTCGCCATCAAATGGGCGAGAGAATTTTGTTTGTTGAACAAATGCTCCCGTGGCGATCGGTCGTAAAAACTGCCTGTAGATATTCTCGTGTAGTGCCAAGATACGGTAAATTTTTCGATACTTGCAAGGAAAATCGAGCATACTTGCAAACCCCATAATGTGTTATCACGAACACGTACGCGCAGTTTGTGATTCATATGTAAAACCTCAATTAATTAAAGAAAAATCAAAATCTAAAGTCAGTAAACTAACAATAAGATTTGCTGTGATTTGCCCCTTCCTAGCGTGAATGTCTATGTAAGAATGGCTAAAAGTGAAGTAAAAAATAAACGCATGAGCTTAAACTCCGCTCAGTGAGATGGCTTTTTGTATTTGGGTGTTCGTTTTTTGAAAGTTGGTGGTATTTTCTTAGGGATTTCGATTTCGAAGTTCTAACTCGGCATTTAAAGGAACGCAGTCACGATATTTTCGTAATTTTTATTTGATTTTCATTAAATATACGAAGATGTAAAGGAAAATATGTTACCAATATGAAGTGAAAGAGAAACGAACTCAGGGAGATAATTCACTGAGAATGGGAGTGACTGGATAACAACATATGTGCATGAAAAAAGCAATTGCCCGCATTGCAGCCGAGATTGAATACACTGCAGTGACATCATATCACAATTGTCTAACACCGCGGGATATTTATTATATTATAATGAGACTTTGCACGGACAATTGCGTATCTACTGTAGTCGAGTAAGCACCATTCTCAGTGAATTCTCTCCCCGAGTTTGTTTTCCTGGAAATTGGTATTGGTATCGAATATTTTCCCATAGCTTCCTATATTTAATGAAAATTATAAAAAAAAATATCGTGACTGCGTTCCTTTAAGATAACGTTTCTCGAACTTAGTCTAAGAATATTTATGTAATTTAAGGACATACTCGGGAGTTTCGTTATATTATCGCGTTAGTTTGTTATTTCTGCGTTTATTACAGTTTACGGCGTCACTAATAAGTAACGTTAAGCGTCACTAATAAGTAGCCCAGTAAGCAACGTTAATTGCCTTGGGAGAACGCAATTATAGTATAGACACCCCCTTTACAGTGTATTTCCATAAATGTTAATGTTGTATTTTCTCCCTTTTGGTGATTTCGTAGATTTTTTCACCCTCTAACCATTTTAAAGAATAATAGTTCACATGTTTTCCTTTTCACGTATATTTTTTCAATTTGGGTTTTTCTTATTCCGGGTTCGCATCTTATATTTGTGTGGGTTGATGCATACATTGTTTTATACTTTTTGGAACAAGCTACGCCACACAACTATAAACTTCTACGTAGACTCCTAGACTACTACTACTTTTCTCAATAATGCACGTTTCGTTTTTTTATTGCAATCCAACACACTTTACAGAATTGCGGCGAAACGCGATCGCTCGTGATTCGCGGCGTGGCCGCGCACCACCACCGTCGCGAGCTCTCAGCGAACACCGGGCCGATCTTGTGGTCAACACATTACGGGAGGAGAACAACGCGGCACGGTCCATTTCGCCCGCGGTTCGACGTTCCGCGTCCGGAATTGCCGCGGCGGCAACCGGCAGCGGTAGTCCTGCTCCCAGTTGTGCCGCGTCGCCCTCTCCATCGCCAGCTCTGCGCCCGTCGTCCGCAACAGGAGTGCCGTCAGAACCGGGTCCGCAACCGCATGCTCGTCGTCGTGCATCCGCACTTGCATGTTTCCTTCCCAAACGCACCAACTGGCGTACGGTATTTTATTCGCTCCCTAGAACAATTAAGAAAGTCAAAAAATAATAATCTTACGCCCAGTTTTATGCGGTACTGTCGGGGTCTGCATGCACTTTCTATCGATTCAGTTTGTTTTCCTTTCGTTTTCCCATTTTTCAGTTCTTTTCAGTTCAATTTAGTTTGCTTTATTTAAAGCGCGTTGCAATTTAGATGGTATGGAAAAGCAGTTATCTTCATTTTCAAAAGAACCAATTTTGAGGAAAGACAATGCCAAGAACGAATTTTTGAGTTTATCCAATAAATGCATGCATTTTTTGACAAAAGAAGCTGAATTGCGCTATAGGTCACGCTTTTTAAAAAAATTGCAGCACTTTGCTTCAATACACAAAAGATCACAGAGCTGAACTCAGTAAATAGTTGCTTGTTTCCTTTTTCAATGGTCATTTTAGGCACTCTCGGATCGATTCAGTTCAACATTACATACATGCAAGAACAAAATCAGTTGATAGTTCATCTAATTCGAGCAAAGGTAATTGTATTATTTTATAGGAGTATATAGCTCATTTGTGGTGAGCTACTTTTCCCAGTTAGCGAAAATGACAAGTGTGCGTATTTATTTACTGGCCTAACTCTCTAAGGCTAAGGTTAAGGTTGTCTTTAGGGATAAAATTTCTACATTTATGTTCCAAACTTATCCTTGTTCACAACGCATCGCTGTTTAATATGGATTTTGCTTCTGTTCGGAAACTATAGTGTTTGTTAAAATTAGGTAACCGCCGAGAGGTAACAAAGCGGGTAGGTAACCATCGCTTTGTAAACTTTGTTTATATCAGTTGAACATATATTGTTCCTTCAGGGTCTTCGTGCAATGGACAAAAATGGTTTCTCGGATCCCTACGTCAAGTTGCATCTGATACCTGGAAATGCGAAAGCAACGAAATTGCGCTCGAAAACCATTGAAAAGGTAGGATCATTTTCATGATTCTAAACGTTTTCATGCCCGTTTTCCGCCAGCTTTGTAACACGTAGGCTACGGTATTTGTGTAGTTCAATATTTGTATGTGCCTCTCGGTATCGACATTTAGGGTAAAATTACGGTGAGTGACCAACTCCACCCCCATATATCCATTCCCATATGCATCTTGCTCGGTGTGCTACTATATTTGGTACGTAATTGGTACGTGAAATGATATAGCAATATAATATCGCAAAGAAGTCTGTGCTACTAGTGTATTTATCGAAACTTCAACCATTTTTTTATAAACCCCTTCTCAGACGCTGAATCCCGAATGGAACGAGGAACTCATCTACTACGGTATCACCGAAGAGGACAGACAACGGAAAACGCTTCGAGTTACCGTACTCGACAGAGACCGTATTGGGTCCGATTTTCTCGGCGAGACCCGTGTCGCACTCAAGAAATTGCCCGTTAATCAGATGAAAAAGTTCAATCTCTACCTGGAACATGCTATTCCGGTGGGTTTTCTAATATATTGTCCTTTAAATTTAAACCTTACAACAAGGATATTTGGTTAGCATGATTGTACACAAGAGTTAAACTATGGAAGTGTATTTTGTGCATTGAAGCATGTAGCAACATATGAATCTTCCTGTGAAGTAACCTACTTGTAACGTAAAAAATTCCTCATAAACTTCATAAACAGCCTAACATTTCAGTGCTATGATAGTACGGATACTCTGGTAAACTATACATGTACAAATTTTTCTTTATTTCGATTTCGATTTCTTTATAATCCTTAACAAAGACATTGATTCTTGTTATATTCCGTCTCTCACCTACACTGTCGAAATACAATTGTTGATTTTCCACACAGCCTCACTTTTATTTGTTTAACATAGCGTAACAAACGTTTTGCACAAGTTGTGACAAGATTTGATGCAGGCTAATTGATAAAAAAATCGATAATCACTAAAAATCGATAATCGATAAAATCAATAATCGATAACATTCAGGTCGCACAAGATAAAAAGGACTCTATCCCGGGAGAACGGGGTAAAATCTTGGTCCAACTCACGTACAATATCCAACAGGGAAGCCTTTTCGTCCACGTGAAAAGATGCTCAGAACTGATCGGAATGGATTCGTCTGGGTTTAGTGACCCTTATTGCAAAGTGTAAGTTATCAAAAATATTATATCATAATACATAATGATTACCTAGGAAAACCGGGACTTCTATATGTTTTCATTGATTCCCTTCATTTTCCGGTTTCGTTCACAGTTGTCGTTCTGTTTTAAAGCGAAATGCCGGCCGGTTTTTGAAACGCATCGTGGACAACTGAATCCTTGCGTATTTATTCAGTTGCTCGAATTTAGCTCGATGTTTTATTCTAATTTATGTTCACTTGCCTGAGCTGCATAAGAATAAGAGTGCTGATTACTCGATCTGTTTCCAAAACCGGCCGGTAGTTCGCTTTAAATCCTGGCGTTTATTTTTGTTAATAAATGATAGTGCCTTTCGAAGTGCGGACATGGCTCCACGGATTATCCATTGGCAAAGACTACCCTATTACTTTAAAGTATCCAAATCAAGCATCACTTATAGATCACTAACGCCAATCACTTCAAAATCACACCGGCAACGGACATCGATTAAGAAAAGGTCGTTAAATCCGGAATGGAATGAGACGCTTGGGTTCATTGTGCCATTCAAGGTAAGGTTTATCTCTGTGTGAAAAGTGTAAACCACTGTAGAGATAGGTTCCAATTAGCTTAAACTTTCCCTTTACTTTCTCTCGTCGGTGTCAATCCATACGTATACATAGTATATTTTTCTCATGAATTGTATGTACATATAACATTTAAAAAAAGTCTTTTCAGGATTTACCGAAGAAAACACTGCAAATTGGTGTATACGATCATGACGTGGGCAGCCGGGATGATTATATCGGTAAGCGTGTATTTTCTTATCTTTCCTTGTTGTTTTTGTATTTTGTATACGATTTGAAACTGAAACTGGTATCGTGTTTTGGTCATACTAGTAATTTCTACCTAGTAGTCAATAATCTTCGCTGTCTGTTCATCTGTCGTATAGCTCCGCCGGTGACGCGGCTTTTAAAGAGTATATCACCATTGAAGCGGTTTCGAACGTCGTTTCTGAAGTTTGTAATAGAAAATGGGATTACCATGAATTGTGTTCTGTAAATTGTGTTCCATTAGGTGTCAGCCTCAAAAACCACGTTTCATTTCCCTTTAAAAGGTAACTCTTCTTTCAGGCGGCATCGTGATCTCGGCCTCTGCAAAAGGCGAGCGTGGCAAACAATGGATTCAAGTAATTGAAAATCCCGGACAAAGTTTCGAGTACTGGCACAAATTGGAGTTGGATTCATAGAGTGTCTTATATATTATTAATATAAAACTTTGTAGACGTCTTATTAGGTAAGAAGGCCACGTTTTATGCTTCAATGTCCCAGATTTTAGTATGTGTCCAGAGCATACACCGTGGTCCTTCCCGTCTTAACCTTCTCTTATAACAACACATTGAGCCAATTCGGAGCCGCTTTCCATTTCTGTGCCATATAGTTGCGGCGCCCGAACTGGGTTTTCCCATATGGAGTAGACGATCTATATGGAAAATAACATTCAAATTCTCGTAGATAGCTTTCTATAAAATCGTCGCTTATGTGATATGTATGAATCGTGAAATTTGTTTGTATATAGATGAAAATTACCCCTAAAATTGACTTGGGCCTTGCTATATTTCTATGGTGGGTTTTTCTTCGTTTTTTGTTTATCCCGGTTTCATTCTATTGTCGTTGTCCTTTCGGGTATTTTGAGAATTTATTTGATTTCTTGGTAAATAAGTTCTGGTTACTTGTTTGTAAAGTTTATGATAACTATTATTGGATTATCAACCATTTCTCTATCTATTGGTATGTTTTTGAGCAGGTTTCGAGGCTTTATTCGTTTTTGGGATGGGCACAGAAGATTTTAAAGTGGTATGGTGCGTGGTTTTGAAACTTATCCTGAACAACTGCATGTGCCCTTCCATTCGGTACAATTTCGGGCGCAGAAAATTCAACATACGTTTCTAAACGACGGTTTAAGGCATAGCGGAGCTCTTTGCCTACTCTGTTATATTTACGCGCGATGTTGAATTGAAAAAAATAAACAGTTATCAACACAGGGAATTTACGAAAAGACTACCTTGATAACTAATAGGCTAAAATAATATTTTGTTTATAAAGGTAGGTAGGCCGCTGCTATACGCTCCTTTATAGCAGTTTTAACCCGAATAATTTTTATTTGGTGATTTACGCATTTATATCTTCACATTTATAATAATAACGGTCAACGTGGTTTTGCACTTGTATTTTATGTCTATTTCCTTCTGTTTATCAACACATACATTTCTATTTTGTAATTATTGTGTTTGCTTGTTTTTAATAAAGAAGTTATCTAAATGATCTCGTTATGGACTAAAGTTCCGTGTGAAGCAAAGATGTATGCTAATGATCGTGTTAACAACAATATTCAAGTAGAAAAGATGATGAAGTTTAAGGTCGTAGACTATTTATTGTCTGATGTACAAAGAGACACCTCTTGCGGTGCCAGTGCCAGGCACGTATACGGCTTGCTATCACATAGGAAATGGGTGAACTCATTTGGATAAGGTTCCCTCTTTTTTTCGTGCCCATTTGGTGACCAACTCGTGACCAAGTTTTATCGAAAACCGTCATCAGATGGTCATCAAATGCTCACGAACCAGCACCAGATGGTTTTTTTCGGTAAAAACCATTTCGTGATTTGCCAACAACGGTTTTTCTGTGGTTTCGGCAATTATTTCGTTTTCCTGTGTAGAATCCTAATGGTAAGTGTACTCGACTCACGACAAAATACTGCGGAGCCTTCTAGTCGCGTCCTTTAATTTTCCAATAATGATTTAAAGAAACATGCCATTGTCTCATATTCGTTTTCCGCCGTTAAAACCATAAAATAAGCATTTTGCATGAGAAAATGACGCTCTAGCACTACATTGTATGTGTCTTGGGATCAATTTATTATAATTATTATTACTTTTTCTGCTTCCGATTATTTGTTTTTATTCTTTATTTTAGTTTATTTTTCTTATTATTTTATAATACTGTGATTATCAACTTTCATCAGCATGCAGAGCAGAGTTGCAGTCCGGAAAAATTTCCCCCAGAAAGCATCGTGAACTTCAATTGTATATCTAGAGTCAAATCAGAATATTTTTCTCCTTGCAGGTTGTATAATAATGCTAAAGGCTTATTTTTCGTTGTTGTTTCTGGTGGTCATCGTTTATTATATCGAAGCGCAGTGTAGATCAGGATTCACAAATGTGCATGGGTCATGTTATAAGGTGAGCCTCAGATTCCGTTCTACTATCTTCAGTATAAAGAACTAAAAGTAGATCTGAAAGTTTCCCAACATTTGCTAGTTAATTGTTACAGATTCTTTCGTTTACATTTAACTGACACCACCAGCCAGTCTGGCAATTCCTGTCCCGAAGCTCTAGAATAGGGTTTTCATTTATATTTCACGAAACTACGTGTGGCTGCGGAGCGTCCTCTCCCAATTTGCTCTCTTTGACATGTTATGTTTCTTACCCAATTTAATACAGATACATCATTCATTATCATATAATTATTATGTTAATAATGATATGATAATGATAATACTAATTAAGATAGTCAAGGCGATGGCTAACCATGAAAAAGCTCTGTCTGTATGTAAAGGATTGGGAAGCGACGTCAGTTTGGCCACTATCCGATGTAAAAAGGAGAATGACGGAATATTAGGTAGGTGCTGTTATTAGTTGATTTATAATCATGTCAGTCAACATGCGTTTCAAAAACCGGCAGTTATGTAGCTTTGTTGCAGCCATGGTACGCGCGAATTCAACAATAATGCGACAGAGAAATCAAGAAATTGCCGTGATGGAGCCAGTTCCACACAGTTTTGTGAGTTCGCAAGATTTTCAATTTTCCATACACACAAACACTCACACACACGCACACGCATACACACTCTCACACACACACACACACACACACACACTCACACACTCACACACTCACACACTCACACACTCACACACTCACACGCACACACACACACGCAGAGAGAGAGATCCCTGTTTTGCAAGTTAATCTTCATCAAGTGACTCAAAATTCTAACCAATCCGCTTGTGCAGTAACCAGTAACCATCAGACATACCTTGTCGATTAACAACTAAATGTCTATTACAGTATTTGTAGCAATTTCGTATTGGTCTCCATGAGATTAAACCATTCGTCAACTCTTCTGGCACATGGTATTTTGAGAAAAATAACGGATGTGGACCATATAAATACAGGTACGTCTGCACTTAAATAGGGAAAAAAATCAATATAAGAATTCCTTTGCTGATGTTAGTTTAATAATTGCAGACACTGGGCTACTGGAGAACCCAACAATGCAGGCTCGCTGACTTACAATGAAACAGAAACGACAGGCGAGGTAACTGATGTGGTACTTGTCATCATAGCACTTTCATGTAACATGTAGTAACAATTATAGCTATGTCACCGGAGCTACGTTTATGTATTTCTATCAAGCCGCACGCTAACTGCGCGCAAGCATAGCCGCTTGTGCGCACAGTGCCGCTGTCCCATATTGAAGATTTGCAAAACATTGTAAATTGTAATATGGATACCACATTTCAGTTCATTTTGGGACATGTTAATGGTGCAAAGGACGGGGAATGGAACAATATAAACCCTGGGTTTATGATGTGGGGAGCCATATGCGAACATCTTTCGGTACACAATTTGAGATTACTAAAATTGTAAGATGAAAAAAAATCCGATGTGTTCGAGAAAATCCTAAATGCCGGTTTCCTCGCGGCTTCATGTGCCGAACTATTCCAACTATTTATATGAGAAGAATAGGCCACAAACAGCCATTATACTGGAAGGGCCTAAGCGCCTAAGCCTTGGTTATTATTATTAGTGTTATCACTGTTATCACCGTTCTCATATAAATAGTATGGTTGTCCTGTGTATCCTGTGTAGTCCCGCTATGTAGTACCCAGAAAAAAAGAAACCCTGGTATAGATTTATTCTGGATCCTTTAGCAATTCCACGTTTTCCGAAAAGATAATATTTTATATTTATTTCAGCCCTCAACTGGAACAGGCTGTCCTCCGGAGGAGACTCCCGCTCAAGTCCAAGAGTGCTTGAGAAATTTGTGCCCAGTTTGTTAATTAGTAACAATAAATAGTTGCAATATTGGCGTTAGGGCCAATGTGTTTTCAATCAAGTGGAAATGTTGCGTGACCAAAATTGGGACCATATTTCGAGTAGAACTTTAGAGTAATAAACATGAAAAGCAAGTGCACGGAACTCTCGGGGTCAGGGCGGAGGTCGTCCCGAAAACGTTATTTTGATTTTTCTTGCGAGGAGTTTTCGGAAACATTACTGTGAAATCGCGTACGCCAAAAATTCGCGGAGTTATCCGGTACGGATACCCCCGATGAAATTTTCCGCATACTCTTTTACAAATAAACAAAGAACAAACACTTTATCGACCAAATGTGACAAATAAAAAGGCAAAAGCACAATTTCGCAACAACAAAAAAAAGAGAGAAAATATCGCTATCGCAATACGAACTGAATAAAATGGCAGGCTAGACGCATGGCAAGCTAACGTGTTTAAGAACACAATGGTGCTAAACAAAACTATTCAGAAACATTGTTTCTGTCATATAGCTTATTAGCTAATATAAGAACTTGTGAGAGAGTAGAATTTTATTATAAACTTGAAATGCATAGCACACAAGCAAATAAAGGCTAATTATGCGCGCAGTGAAGGGACAATATCGGGATTCAAAACAGCTATAAGGTGCAGATAAAAAGTACTACAAGGGAATTCAGACTAGTTGAAGTCCTTCTCGAATACGATTTAGTATTCCTCCTCTGCAGTTTCTTCCAGTGAATCAACACCGACCTAAATACATAGAACGGCTTATTAATGTGGTTTGACACGTTAACGTATGCCTGGACTAATTACTGTAACCTACTGTGCCGGCTCGGTACAATCTGTTTGTAAAACATAGCGATACAATTATCCAGCATGGTAAGCCACTTTTCATTCCACTTTAACCTTTTTTATACGTTTATACCGGTTTACTTAACTTGTGAACAATAAGAAGAAAAAACGTCTTTTCGTACCTCCTCGTAGTCTTTCTCCAAAGCGGCAAGATCCTCGCGAGCCTCACTGAACTCTCCTTCTTCCATTCCCTCACCGACGTACCTACAAAGTGTAAGTTCGCATACAAGCGGCTTCAACATGGCGTGCAAGCGGCGCGCAAGTTTGCCCACCGAAACCTCGGTTTCTACAGTCAGAGATTCGTCCTTTCGTGAAGCCGCAATATATCCTAGTCCAACCAGCTTACAATTATAACTCATATAGCATATAGCTTATATGGAAAATCATATGAATATCTACAGGGGGATGAGTCCATGGGAGAAAATTATGTGGAATTTTGCTACGGATGGACTATGTGGTATGACCCAAATAAAATATGGTTTTATAGGCCGGAGGCTTTGACTAAAATAGGTCGAATACGACTAAATGTACTATGACTATTAGCACAAAGACTCATAATTATTTTTGCTCACCAGTGCACGAATGCCCGTTTGGCGTACATCAGATCGAACTTGTGGTCCAGACGAGCCCATGCCTCAGCAATGGCCGTAGTGTTGGAGAGCATGCAAACTGCACGGGGAACCTGCAAGGAGTTGATGCAAACGATCATTTAAATATGAAAATCGCTCCCAAAGGGTCCTGTGAGGACATGAGACGTTTTCAGTCAAAAAAAGCCGAAAGAAAGTACCTTTGCGAGATCTCCTCCTGGCACGACAGTTGGTGGCTGGTAGTTGATTCCGACCTGAACTATTTTAAATGAACGTTACACAGGTAAAAAAGATTTTTACATAAGCCATCGCCACACCAATTCACTATTGAGTCTCACTCCCCAAGTATAATTATCATCAACCAGAAAATCTAACGTATCAAAGCCGTTGTGAAATTTACATATAAACAGTTACAGTACCTTGAATCCAGTGGGACACCAGTCCACAAATTGAATACTTCTCTTGGTCTTAATTGTAGCAATTGCAGCGTTCACATCCTTGGGGACCACGTCGCCTCTAAAAGGAAACAAAACTGTTTGACACATCTATTTAAGTAAAGTATCTTATGAATTGAGAATCATTCGCATTGCATCACAGAAAATGTGTAAAACCCAGAACGGAAACAAGTATTGCTGCATCGACAGTACGACAACCGCGTATTCGTACGCCTGCCATGTTTCCGCCTAATAATTGTAAGCTCAGGGGCTCAATCGAATCTCGATCAGCCTAGTTAGTCATAAGTGATAAAATAAATAAATCCACACCTGAAAAGAAGGCAAACAGCCATATACTTTCCGTGTCGTGGGTCGCACTTCACCATCTGGTTGTGTGGTTCGAAGCACCTGAAGGAAAATATGATGATTCATACATTCATAGTTCAGTTGATTCAACACTATGCTTTTTAGCTGAGTCATCCATGTGCCCACATATAGCATCCTATAGCAACTCATAAATCAACGTACATGTTGGTAATTTCGGCGACGGAGAGTTGTTCATGATAGGCCTTTTCCGCAGAGATGACAGGGGAGAAAGTGGCCAAAGGGAAGTGGATACGGGGGTATGGGACCAAGTTTGTCTGGAAAAGGTGCAGTTTGGTGGTTGCGCTCAGAACTGTGAAAAAAAACAGGCATGACATTGACATCAATTACGATCCAACCAAATGACTATGGACTGTGATAAGGCTTCAGCTAAATAATGGCAAGAGTACACTCACAATACATACTATGTGATTTTGAGTGAGAGTACAAAGTACAAACAAACCTGGAATTCAGTGAGGTCGACGTTGAGAGCACCGTCAAAGCGAAGAGACGCAGTGATGGAGGAGACAATTTGACCTGGAAAAATTCTAACTAGACAGCCCTGTTTCTATCCATGGAAACGATCATTTGGTCGCACATCTACGCTTATGAATTGTTCTACAAGGGCTGAGCGTTGTTTACTACGGTAGAGCATAGCATGCATACTTGATGGATTAAAAGCACCACTCATTATAATAAGAGAGACTACAGACGATTGTGGGACCACCCACGATTTAAGAAAGACCACCCACCAATCAGTCTGTTCAAGTTAGTATAACTCGGTCTCTCGATGTCCAAATTGCGGCGGCAGATGTCGTAAATCGCCTCGTTGTCAACCTAAAATACATAAACATAATTTGGCAATTAAATCCTTACAATAAAATATTTTATTTATCAACGGAGATCTTGGCACAAAATTTTTCGTAAAGGTTTTGAAACATTTTGAATTTAATTGTTCGAAATAAGGCACAAAAAAGCAGTTACCATAAAGGAGCAATCAGAGTGTTCGAGTGTTGTGTGCGTGGTCAAGATTGAGTTGTACGGTTCCACAACGGCAGTTGACACCTGAATTTGACATTATTTTAGAATTTTACAATTAGAGAGCTACTATTATGACATGTCATTTAGTCGTTCAGCTACGTCAGGATCTTGCCACAATCAACAATCAGTAGTAGTTGCATTCGCACCTGCATGGATCAATTGGCATATCTAGTGTTGAAATTTACTTAAAAAAATAAAATTGCTAATTAGCATAAACCCGGATCTGATATAAGAAAAGGCCCACCTGAGGTGCCGGGTAGACAGAAAACTCTAGTTTGGCTTTCTTTCCGTAGTCGACGGAGAGTCTTTCCATGAGAAGAGAAGTGAACCCAGACCCAGTTCCTCCACCAAAAGAGTGGAACACGAGGAATCCCTGAAGTTAATTAATTAATTAATATGCACACTACAATTCTTATTTCGGTTATTAGTACTAACTCGTACTTTCATTATAGCACATGACCAAACATCACAAAGAAGTATGTCGAAAGAAAGCGACGCGACGCGTTTGTATGCGACGACATAGGGTGCGGCAACAGAAATTGTATACTTTTCGCACACCTCGCCGCTCCCCTCAACCGCGCTTTCTAGGCGCGAAATTGGGTTTGCCAACCCACTTTTCTCTCTCGAAAACAAAAACATAATATAAATTACCTGAAGTCCAGTGCAATTGTCTGCAAGACGGCGGATTCTGTCCAAGGTAATATCGATTATTTCCTGGAAAAAAAAGTATTATAATTTATAGACTAATCACAATCACAATCCTCTGTGACGTCACAAGCACTAACATATTTTGTTCTTCTTTACTCGGTTTAAACGTTTTCAGCAATTTATTTCTAATCTGAAGCTTCTCTCACCTTTCCGATCGTGTAGTGTCCTCTCGCGTAGTTGTTCGCCGCATCCTCCTTTCCAGTAATCAACTGCTCAGGATGGAAGAGCGTACGATATGTACCAGTTCGGATCTCATCTGAAAAATCACCAGCTGCGTATCTTTACACTACGCGGTTGCGCCATGCACCTGGTTAAAACGGTCCGTTTTGGAAACATTTCGGGGGATGCGCCTATTGAAATGTGAAATCAAAAAGCTTATAACATTGTCTGTAGGCTGTAGTTTGTAGCTTGATCTTACCGATGACAGTGGGTTCGAGATCGACCATCACTGCGCGGGGCACATGTCTTCCGGCACCAGTCTCAGCGAAGAAAGTGGAGAATGAGTCATCACCACCACCCAGAGACCTGAAGGAGCAAACTACAAAAAGTGAACGCGCAAACTACAAAAAGAGTGCTAAACTTTACGGCCAAACGTCAAAATATTAAAAGTGTGCCCCTAGTTTTCTGCGCTCGACAAATTTTTTGGTTTCAGCTCTGCAGTGTTGGCACTGTTTCGTGATCCATAACTCATAATAGATGTGTAATCGATATAGGGAGAAAAGAGGACGGTCTGAGATAACCACCACCCATTAAAGCGAAATGCCGGCCGGTTTTTGAAACACATCGAGTAGAAGAGCACTGTTGTGCAGCATATGCAAATGAACATAAATTAGACTAAAAATCGAGCTAAATTCGAGCAACTTTGCATAAATACGTAAGCATTCAGCTGTCCACGATGTGTCTCAAAAACCGGCCGGTAGTTCGCTTTAAAGATATGAATCTGTTTATTTGCTATATCTTTCTGGGATAGTTTTTATTCATTGGGACCAAAACCTAAATGTTGGACTGGGCAGATGGTTAGTAATCGTCCAAAGTGCAATTTGTTTCAATTGAAAAGGGCTATAAAATGAGGACGCTGAGAGTAGTAAGGATGTAGTTACAGAAGGGCAGAAAAATTTGCGTGCAACACATGGAAATCAAGAATCATAAGCATAGTGGTATAGAAGATCATAAAGGCGCGTTCGAGTTGGGAAAAAGTTGTGGAATTCCGGAAAAAGTTGGTTCAAGATGGAACATTTGCATACTTTAGCATAATGCTGAAAAGCAGGATATTCAGCTATGTTTGTCTGTGGTCTCTCTTTTGGCATTATCTCTCAACTTTTCTCGCGTTTCCAACTTGAACCAACTATTTCCAGAATTCTTCAAACTTTTCCCATCTTAAATGAGCCTTTATGGAAATTAAAAATAATTTCCCGTGTTCAATATCGTCTCATCATTATTAGTCTGTTCTGTTAATTTAACGAAATTTACAATATTGTTGGCAATTTGATAACTATTTGAAACACTGAGTTTTCCGACTCTCCAAAAACCGACTTGTCACTTGGCATTTGGCCATCTGGTTGGATTCCATGTTCCAGGCAATACAATTCCCAGCAGGCATTTCCAATCTGCACTCCGGCCTGGCCAATGTGGATTGAGATCACCTCACGCTGTAATGGCAATGGTAAAGAAGAGTTATGAAATCCGAGTTCGGCACTGACCCGCGACAACTTTGAGACCAGGCCGCTCCTGGCAGAAGCAAGAAGGTTAATCAATAAACCATTATTATTGTTATCAATAATCAATTATCATTGATTTCCATTGTTTTATTATCCAACTACCTGATTGCTAATCAACGACAACTCGACGATTTATATACTACTTTCTCTTCATCATTTCATTGTGATGCACACCCTGTGGTGCTATTTAATAAATAAATCAATCAATCAAGAATGTATGCATCTAAATGCGTGCTCTAATTTATGCACCACAGATCATTGTCAGTAGTTCAGGTAAATAATGCATAAGTTTTGCTTTGAACACTGTATTGAATAAAGGAGCCAATACCAATACCTCATCTGCCTAAAGCGCAGGTAATGAAAACGTAACTAATTCTAACAATAAGCAACGTAATTCTGCTAGCTGGGGAACATGACATTTGACACTTTGTATATATTTTGTACAGTTGTGTGAGTCTGTCATTTTCCAGTTACTCAAGACAGTGTCCGGGCTTTTGGGGTCGTGGTCCCTTATTTAGGGTAGGGCCCCAGCCCCTATGTACTGGTACTAAGGTCAGGGCCCCTCAATGTTAAAGGGTCAGGGGCCCAATAGGGGCCGACGCTGGGCCTCTGTGCCCTCTAAAAGAGCAAAAGAACAACACTTCCGGAGCGGACATTATCCGGATAAGACATGACTAATCGAGTGACGAAACAGAGAGTTATCGATTTTTGAGACCCACAACTATACGGTTTTAAAATGCCATAGTATCTCTGCAATAAAACTGCAATGTGGTAAAAGATATGTATGCAATACTTGTCGGGTAGCACAATATTTATTGTCTAATCATTGTTTTTTAATAAAGCACTTTCAAAAGGCAGCACACATGTATTTGGATCATTTTGATGTAATTGTGTGTGGTTATATTCGCTTCTTTGTTGATTATTCTCATAAGATTTATCGACCAATAAGGTTTATACTTATTTTGATTTACAGGTGTATTTATGTAAAACATAAACTTCTCATATTTTTTACTATTGTATAAGAATATCCATCTCTACCAAGAAGAAATAAGAGATGTCCCACATATCCTTGCTTGTGGCTGATCAGAAATGCATGGTATTGGAAAGATAAAGAAGGAGGGATAGAATGGCCTCCAAATCATTCCAAAAGGGGAACAGAGCACATTTCCCATCAATAAATAACCACATCTAGGATAGACCAGAGAGAAGAGTTTCAGAGAGAAAACAATATTCTATTTGAGATGGACTTAGCCAATTACACTACAGACGACGTTTTTAAGAGAATTTTGCCATGTCAAGCCTCATTAATAAGGGCCAGGGTCACGAGAAAACCAATATTTTTCAAATCTCATATGTTGTGGCTTGATGGCGACTCATCATTAAAGCGCTTTTTCCACTTCGTAATTGCAAAATTATTCAAATTTCATCTATGGGAAAAGCCCATCAAACAGTTAATTAATTTTCTTTCGCGAGAATTCCTTCCATGGAAAATCGCATCCAAAAAATAATTAAATCGATCCTCTAACTATTATGTTTATCTCCTAATAATGATTACAAACCGTACCTAGCTGCACATACATCTACATTCATATATAGCCATATCATATTCTATTTGCGCAGAGTATCACTACGAAGGTATTGCTAGGGTGCTACATTTAAAAATGTAAAACCATCACTTTTAAAAAAATTCCTTTTAAAAAGAATCTGCTCAATTAGTCCGAAATCTATTCTTGCACGCGTCTCATGTCTCAGCGTCTTGAATGCGGTTAATTAGCATATTTGTCATTGGCATGGGGTTGGGTGAAGGGTGCATTACCCTCCTTACATACCCTTACCAGTCAGCCGATACCCAGTACCATCTGGTACGATTTACATCTCACTTCCTGGAACAATGCGTGCATAAAACCATTAAATGCGTCTACCAGTGTAATTAATGGTTCCATCAATAGTTGTTGTACCCAGCGACTACATACATTAAGCTGCTACTGTATAGAGATCTCCTTGCCTGCATACTATTCTTATCTTATGAGAGGCTATTACGAAAATAAAAATATCGAGAACCTTGCCATATTGGATCAATACTTCATATTAAATTTAGGGCCAGACATATACAACTGCCTACGATTGAACGTGCTAGGTAAGTTGTTAAAACGTTGGAGAATGTTTTTTAAAGGTTTTCTTGCCCTTCGCCAGAGCGCAGCACAATCACAGCTTACAGCAAAATAAGTGTAAGAGCGATGTGATAAGCAAATATCTCCGGTAACTCCAGACATAGCTGCAGGGAGCACAAGGTACCCCCCCCCCCGGTGTAAACCCCCCCCCCATCAATACATTAGTTCGATGTCCAGCTCCACGAAACTGAAACGCCGAAATTCCATTATGCAGCGACGAGCCTTCGCCCCTAATTCTCTACACTCTCTCTGAGAGACGTTATCTTTTTGGGGGAACCCTGTTTAGAAACAGAAGGAAACGGGAAATGGTCATTGGCCTGGGACCCTCCCGGGACCTCATTGGGGACAGGGCATATCGGAGGAACATTGAATGCAAGGACATAAGGTTTACTTTTATTCTAGATCAATAACACTACCACTTTATCCTAAAAAAAGTAAGAAGGTGCTTCTGCATTATCTAAAGACCAGCTTGCTACATCTACAAGTGAAAAAGTGAAAAAGAGAGGGTCGGTTGAAACCCAAACTATGTTAGCACTATAGCGCTAACAAAGGATAAAATAAGTGCGTCCGAGTCCCGCTAGAGAAACGGCATGTAGATCTCCAAACATTCAGCGCATAGTTGCAGTACTTTTAGAAGCACTTCTGTGCCTCGATAAGCACAAAATATTCATTGAACACACGTTAATTCAAAGCCACGTTCAACACCTCCGTATTCTAGCAGATTAATAGATACAGTATCATAAAACCAATAAACTACAAACTACAAATAACGAACTTACCATGTTTCAAGGGTCGATGTCGTCGGGTCAAGTCGTCACTGGCTGGATAGAATGGCCCGTCTGTGGCCCATCTCATGGGTCCCTCCGCCAAGCCACGCCCACCTACATTGACGCCCCAAATCCGAAGCGATCCATACAAAAGCATGTAAATTCAAGGAGAGAATAACCAGATAAACCTAGCAAATGTATTTCTTTGGTCGTACACGCCTTAAAATCAGCCACGTTCAGCGCACAAATTAGACTGAACTCAAATAAAAGGTATGCATGAAACACATCCCTTTACAAAGAACATGCTTCCTGACAATACAACTCTGACACACACACAATAATGCCAAATTCAGACCAAATAAAGGAATTCCGTAATTAGACCTTACCGTTAGATAATTAGATATAATATGCATCCCGACCTACCATTCCTTCCCTCTCCTTATCTTACTATTTGACAACACTTCACCTTCACCAACATCCAAACTTGAAACATAAAACAAACAAAACTCATTTTCTTAAACTTTCATTAAAAAATATCGATCATGCAGCAGAAAAACAATACATAATAATCACTCGGGAAATCAAATAAACTCGTTTCAACAGATTCCGACCACTCGGTAACACACCGGAAAGAAAATCATAAGTCAAGCGCATGAACACAGAAATATCTAATCTAAAACAAATTATTTTCTATTCACATTTGGCCAACGCAAAGAAAACTTCCGAATACCCATATAACAAAAAGACAGTGACTAACTGGCTAACTACTGGCTCACTGCTGAAACTCGGGTGGTGCGCGGCGAGAATCTGGCGCGCAAATATCCAACCGAGAGAGCCTGGCGAAGACTTGGCGGAAAACGAAAATCGATGCACGACCATAGAAAACAAAAATGGTGCGCCATGTCCTCGCCAGATGCTCGCGAAAAATAGTCGTCAAAGTTTCACGTTGTACCAACAGATCTGCATAAAACCACGATTCTCTAGTACATTAATATAACATACGCGTGCTCAATAATCTACAAGGGCAAGAAAAGGAGAGTAATATATAAATCTAACACAGGAGAACAGTTATTCATCTCATTAATAATGAAACGTCAAGAATAATAAATAGTTCGAATCGAATGACAACACACAACACTTCAAAATAATTACACTTCTTTTTATAGAAAAAGATACTGTACCAGATCGAATGAATGAGATCAAAACAAGTAAAAGGGAAAAGAAATAACGAAACAAGAGTTATAATAAATATAATAAACAACGAGTTCAGACTACGATAAGTTTAAAGCGGCATTGCACTTGGTTGTAAACGTATGTATGCTGTACAACTGTATGTAACGTCTTCTTTTTTTAACCTGTCGGAAAGGCCAAGCCCAAGACGGGTACATAATGTTACACATAATACATAGACACTGGACAGCATACGTTTGGCAACCACGTGTTATTCAGCTTTAACTAACCACGAGTTCATATAAGACGTAAATTTCACCTATTCTCAAAAACATAAATAATAAACATCTCACTCATTCTTCAGGTCCTGCCGTCTGTACACCAAAAGGTATCCATTTGTACCAGCATTCTTGAGTACCTAAAACGCCCAATTACAATCAGGGCATAAAACTCGTCGGGAAAAGCTCAAAACCACCATCCAAATATATGCAGTGTTTCCGAAACTTGTATATCTTTATGATACGCTTCTGATTTTCACCATACCTAATATTCTAATCCCGACGGTGGTATGGTTACGAGCTCAAGACCACCGTCTAAATTTATGCAATATGCTAATTCGGATGGTGGTTTCGTCGGTCAGGGCGTCAACGAGTTTATGCCATGCAATACAACAAATCCACCAGATAATGACACGACACAAATACACCTACACCATAGACAAATCAAACAAAACGTCAGCTTAAAAGCCAATGCAAGCTACGGCATGCAAAAAAATAAATATATAAAAAAGTGAATAAAGTCTAATAAAATAACCTTGTCCACTTGTGTCTCTTCACACTTTTCGTCATCACAATTCAACCATTTTTCTTGTCCTCCGACATCAGAAACTAAGACATCAGCTCGGTAGTGTCCTGAATTAAACATATGTCATATTCTCTAATTCCAAATTCCACTGCTAAGAACTTCTCTTAGAAGACCGCAGTCACTTCAAGTTCGTATTTTTACTTCAATTATCCTCAAATATAAAAAGATACCTAGAAAAAGTGCCAATTTGCTGAAAATTTAACCCCCAAGTAACAACGTCGGTTGGGATTTGATGTATTACAGTAAGACAACGAATAGTGTAGCGACTAAGGCAGCTGTTTATTTTAGCAGACTCCTTCCCTCAATTTGCGGGGTTTTCTACGCCTTGTCATCACTGGCAACCGGCCAAGTCATGTTGCGATTTAGCAACTCGAAGTTCAATGAATTAGAGAGAAAAAACTGAAACCTTATCAAGACAGAAACCATTCCATCTACAAACCTGAATGCACAGTTCGGCCAAAATGATTGATAACTCCAACCAATGAGTACGCATTGCCATTATTCTCACGATCACATTTATCCGGCAATATCTCCTACAAAAATATAACTTTTTACACTTTGAATTTTGAACCAGACTAGCAGACACAAGAGACAAGAAACAACACGCATTCCAATAATTGATCTACACCACATTCTCACGCTTTCCTACTATTCTTTGATAAAAAGTAGTAAACGCACACAAAAAGTCCGACCTACATCAATCAACTCCATTCTCAAATAAGCAAACATTCCCAGCACAAACTAAACTAAAAACCACCCGTTATTCAAAAATGTGAACACAAACCTGCACAGAAAGCACTACATCATAGTGGCAACCGGTAGAATTGTCCAGATAGATTCCATGTGAAGAGCCCTTTTGACTGATGTGAACCGCTGAAAATACTTAGTAATCGCATAGTTTCTGCTTCTCCTTAGCTTTTCTCCTTAGCTTACATTAGCTGAGAATTCTCTTTAAAGCCCAGGTGCCCGAACCGAAGAGCAGTCATAGCCACATCTAACAATAACCATCACTTAGAACTATCTAATACGAATACAAATGACGACGACTCAGATATGTAAGCCCTTGATGATTATTCCGATTCAGGTACGCGTTCAAAGGAAAAAATCGATAAATATAAAAAGAAAAACAGCAAATTAAATCTTACACTGAGTAGACGTCGATCCATCATTCCATGTAAACATTGGGTGGAAAACGAGCCATCTAAAAATAAATATGCTCAAAACGACAAAATCACAAGATACATTACCATTTATTAGTATACTGTCACGGACCGCCGGCATCGGGTTGCCACTTGCTGAACATTGAAAATGCTAGGAATAGATGCTAGGAATAGGAAGACATAACATAATAACTAATAACCTTAATATAACATAACATAACATTTATTACGAACATAAAATGTCGCACAAGTTTTGTCGAGGCAATACCACAATGAATAACTATGAAACGTGAATAACTATGAAACCTTATTCAAATCAATTCGTACTCTCCTACTCATTCATGGAACCAATAAAACAACATTGAAGACACAAAAGGTTCACCAACCCCTTTCTCTTGTGGTATGTGTAGATACTGACACCCAGCATTGTAGCCGCAACGCCCAATTCAAACTGAGTGCCCCATTCACCTGTTCCATCATCGTCTTTCATTTTTCTGAAAATTGCACACGCAAATATTAAAGTTGTTTTGAGAAACATGCGATCCCGAACATCGGCCATCCCGAACTACTTTTGAAACGCTTTTTTTTCGGAATTCAGCATTCCGAACGCGCCCTCAATGTATTGGGGGTTGCAGCCAACATAATGCACACAAAACTATGTACCAAACTACCGTAAAAGAATGCATACTTGTCAGAGCATAAAACTCGTCGGGAAAAGCTCAAAACCACCATCCAAAAATATATGTAGTTTTCGAAACTTGGATCTATTTAGGATACGTTTCTGCTTTTCGCCATACCTAATATTCTAATCCGGACGGTGGTATGGCTACGAGCTCAAGACCGCCGTCTAAATGTATGCAACATGCTAATTCAGATGGTATGGTGGTTTCATCGGTCAGAGCGTCCATGAGTTTATGTCATGATACTTGTGGACCGTCAGTTCCTAGATTGGTGCACGACCAATATCGATCATTTATATGGTCACAAAAATAATGTTCTGGATTTGAATTAGAAAAGTCTTAATTCTTTCCGAGGAGTAAGTAGAAAACACATACTTGAGCCGATTTTCGACCGTCTCATACTCCGTTAACAGAACACTGAGTTGCTCCGAGTAACGCTCAGCAAATCGATACAGCTAAATACAAAGAAAAGATAAGTATAGTGGTCTGAAAGTAACTAATCAAAAAAAGATTGATCATGGCTCAATATAATCATCACCATCATCAGTTTCACTTTCGCAGACAAAATACCAAATGGCCAAACACCGAAGTTCGATTAGCATATGCAACGATATGGTATGGGAATAACATTTGATAATGACATCCCGAGAAAAAAGCAAAAACGAAAACGCACCCACATACGAACCAACTTGTGCTGATCTTCATCGCCTTGCGAAATCCACCACGAAAGACACCGGAAATATGGAAAATAATAAATCAATAAAGAAAAACGTTACTTTATATAAATAAGAAAATAAGACTTTGATCTAACTATTCTTTTTATATTTGTGTAGATATTTTGTTGTTCGTATAATACGTGATAGTTCCGAGAGAGCACTAATGAAATACAGAATTGAAAGTACAATATAACAATGGAGAAACATCGTGAACACACTACTAACACACTACTGATATATATTATATATATATATATATAAAAGACCACGAGCAAGGAAATAACATGGTTTTAAAATGGTGATATGTGAAGGGTACAGAAACATACAAGAGAACATATAATTATCGGGAATTCCTTGCCCGGTGTACGCTTCAAAAACCACGTGTCATACAGCTTTAATTCCAGAAAAGTAAACTGGCTACCTGAACATGCAATTTCCATCTCCTTTCACTTCCTTCAACTTCTTTGGTTTCGAATTCTTCTGGGAAAAGAATCGGATCGAACCCAAATTCTGCCATTCAGATCTAAAAATCATAAAAAGCAATAAAAAGCAATAAAAATCAGATCATTCAGATCATTCAGATTTCATTTCAGTTTGCTTGTTGCCGGCAAAAAAACGTTAACTGAAATAGTACCGTAATGCAGGAGGGCGAATATAACCAAAACATCACACAATTACTTCTTATTGTTCAGAAAAAAAAGGAAGATTACCGAGAAAAGTATCGGATCCCTGTCATTGATCGCATCAACTTATGCCATTCTTCAGTCACAGGACGGAACAAGAATTGATTGGCCTGTAACGATTCTTATTTAATAAGATATGGTGCTACGCAACTATGCATTAGGTACAATAGCTGACAGCTGACATGCATCACAATATAATTGAAACTAACGCGAATGGTAACTGCGCTACGAACTACAAACAAAATACTTAGGCGAATGAAGCAATGAAGGACTGTTGTCAGACATGTCCAGGTTCTGTGCAACATCGAAAAGACGTGAAGTGTTCGAGAATAGAACAGACGTACAAAACTTAAACTACGCCGCCAATGATAACCAGTTAACCTAATTAGAAGGTTTAAGGGAAACATATTGTAATAACAAACGTACAATCTGTGGCCGATCCCTCGCCATTGTTTCAAAAAGGGCCACTCTCTGTTCTTCGACACCCTTATTGAACAACGGTTTCAGGCCGGACGAACGGCGTCCCACAACGAAACCCTCCTGAATCTGGAATATCGAATTAGACATAAACAATGCGTAAACACGCATCGAATGACTCCGGGCAGATCATCACCGGATGATATTGCAACTATACTTGAGTGACAAGTCTCATCTGTTTAGGGTATAAATTTGGTGCCGACCACTAACAAGCTCAAAAGATTACTGTCCGTCTCCGTTTCCAACTCCAATTTGCATGCCCTTGTATCAAATGTGGAAAAGAGTAAGCGACACTTCAAACCCCCGCCGCACGCGCAGTTCTCTATTTAGTAGGTCGGTGACCGGAACAGTTTCTAGGTATAAATGCAGTACCCTCCGAAGTTGGCTCGCGCGAGATTTTACCGCTCAGACAAGTCATATCAAGCAGATGCAGATAACAATGCTATATTTCCACTTTTGGCACACAAAAACACTTTCAAATTATTCAAACGCACATACGAGTTCAAGTAAATTCAAAATCACATACCTCAGCTTCTTCCTTCTTTTCATACATTTCCAACACAGGAAGATCCTTGCTTTCGTTCTCATCCTTAATATTATATGTTTAAAAATAAAGAAGTGCCTCTCAACCAGATCCCACTCTTTAGTGACACGGAATGGTCGATGCCCCCATGCATAACATACATGGCTGAACTTCCGCATGCATGCGGTCATTTAAGGCAAAAAGCACGCATGCCGTCAATCGTTTTCTGGGTACGGTTTTGCTGGTCAACGCATGCCGCAGTTGTTGCACTAACCGTGCTTTTTTACTGTTTTGGAAAACTCCTTTTTATGAGAGGGTTTTTACACTTCTTTTTTGTTTGTAACTAATAAAATGATAATTATAACAAAGTTAGTGGGGTTTTGGTTGATTTAAGTCGGACTTAAATTCCCGCACGTTAACGGCAATGTGCATAAACGGCTGCCACATGCATGCCCGGGCTCTCCTCCGCGCATGCATGCCGCCTGCCGAAGAGCATGCATGCAGTCACCATGACTGCATGCATGCTTGTTCAAATGACCGCATGCAAGCGAAGTGTGACCTGTGTATGTAAGTGTAAAAAGCGACATGTTTAGAAGTTACTAGGGACATGAATAGTGGCACTCCCTGTTTTCAGTTTTCACCGGCGACTACTTAAAGGGAATGTCAAGCCGGTTTTGCATGTTGGGCTCAAAAAAAAGTTTGCGTTTTGAAGGTAAGGAAAGTGAAAATAAAAATAAACAAAAACTTTCATGTAAGAAGAAAAACAATTTCAAATCCCTCCAAAAAACTCCTTCAGTATGGGATTCGAGCCGTGTGGACAAAATCAGAACTATTCTCTGCCGCAGGACCGTTTGCTGTTAGACAGCAAAGAAAAAGAGGAGAGGGCGAGAGAAATTTGTTTAAGTCAGCAAAGAAAAAGAGGAGAGCGCGAGAGAAATTGTGTAAACTACGGTAGCTGTGACAGCGTGTTATAGAATATCTGTGAATCAGGCTTGACATTCGCTTTAATAGCACACAGCGCGGGGATCGAACCTGCGACATATTGCTTGACAGGCTGCGCTCTTGGCACTGCACCATGACCATTATTGAACAACATACCCGACTCTCGGTCTCATTCTTCGGAGTCCCATCCATGGGCGTATCTTCATGGTCCATTTCCATCTCTTCGCATCCCAAACCAGGGCAGTCACCGTTATTATTATTCTCGTTATCATTATCATCCAACATATCCTCAAGAGAAGATCGCCGGCTCTGAAATACAATCGATAATACATTTTTTGTTTGTCCAGACAACAAAAATGAAGAAATTCAGGACGTAATCGTGTCGCGGAATAAGCATTAAATGTATAGTAAATAACAAAAAAAGTCGCAATTCGTCAATCACAAATGTTAATTGCGTACGTCGATATCCCAAACAAAAAATCAATATCAATCAATCAATAATCACACACCACTTCCATGCGTTCTCTGCTAGCGTTGGAAAATGTGGATCTGATGGATGTGTTATGTTCCTCAATGATTTCCAATTCCTGAATAAGCCAACTTTATTTACTAGTAGCTGGTAGTAAGTAATGATCAAAGAAACTTCGGGTCAAAAATGAAATCCAAAAAAAAATTTCATCTTTTCAAAAATATCACGAATTTTTCCTCTTTTTTCTCTTCCTCTCGTCACTGGCTGGATTTCCCCAGCAATTATAATCCAATTAAACAAATGGATTTTGAAATTGTGTTTCGGTGTTCGTACACAAAGCAATGGTTAATCATAATAGGAATAAATTAATAATAAAGCGTCACAGTACCTTGTCGTCGCTTCCGTGCCGCGATCGCTTGTGTGAACCGGTGTCTGAACGAGCAAAGATTATCAGAAGGCAGAAAAACATCAATCGATGATCATATTATTACACGCTCTTGGACAAAGGAGCAGCACGCTCCTAAAACGCACCTATTTATTTACTTATATCGATATACCACTCAAAAATAGAAAAAGCTAAGTTATCAGAAGAAGACCAACCTTCTTCACGATTCGGATCACAACTTCTCTTTTCAGCGGAAGGAGAGCGTACAATCTCCAAATCACTATTGTTCGCCGAACCGCTGAAAAAGGTACAATACATGAGAGACAGATGTGCACGCACATACACACATTTACCCACACAAACGCACACTTATTTATCCACACACATTCAACTTCCACAAATTCAACAATCTTGCACCTTGCCAAGACATATGAATTGGTATTCGTCTAAGGTCACCAAAGCAAACTACTTTTTCCTATATATATACTCCGATCCCCATAAATTCACAGCCAACCAACAATAAGAATAACTTGCTCACCTAAACCCTCCCTTCTGTGAAACAATCAATTGTTGTGAATTGGGTACTGATCCATCACTCGACGAGAATAAATCCCTTGATGTGTCAAAAGACTGTTTGGATGCGAGTCCAACAACTGGCTGGAAATGAGGATGAGGGTACGTACAAACCAGGGAATAAATCAATAAACGCCGCGTAAATAGTTGGAATGTAGACCACTTCGTGACCGACACATAATGTATTGATTTGATGCGCTCCAGAGAGCGCATCAAAAACAAAACTGAATTCCGGAAATACGGGAGTTTTTTGGATGGAAGTAAAAAAATGACAAACCAAAAAAATGCGATGATAGTATCAAACATAGCCTAAGCCCGCTGACGAACCCACCGGCGAACCACCACCGGAATTAGAATATTGCATAAATTTAGAGGGCTCATGGCTGAACCACCTCCGGAATTAGCATAGAAGGTATGGGAAGCCCGGAGGTGGTACGAGGAATTTAGTAGAAGCGTATCACAAACAGAGAAAATTTCGCGAACCACCTCCGGACTCACCGGCGAGGTTTATGCCCTGGTATCAAAATATTAAACAAAAATAATATATTCTCAACCTGTAGCTGCGCGAATGGTTTCTTTCTCGGCGATCGTGACAATACACTTGGGGTGCATAAGTCCACCAGAGCGTTCTCACTAAAATTGTCAGTCTTTTTATCAATACCATAAACATCATCATAAAAAGCATATCACCATCAGCACTCAACACATCAGAATACGGTGAAATCTTCACGTCTCGAAAAATAAATACTTCGTTGCATAGGGCTAAGGGCTAATATGGCATCAGTAAACAGAGACCTACACCTGTGACAACAAAACACAAACCTTTAAGCTTTGGAGGCAGAAAAGAAAGAATATAATTGCGTGGTATTGGTATAACAAACATCAAAGTATTAAAAGAAAATAGTAATAATAAAGTATCTCACTTGACAGACTTCGTTTCTTTGAGCAGGAATGGGGACAAATCCAAAAACTCATCTACCTGAAATACACGAAAGAAAAGCATGAATCAACATAAAACATCATTATGTAGTCGGCTACTATAATGATGAAGGATCCAAATTCACTGGTTCACTCCGAATTTTAAATATAATGGTCTAACAATAAGCCATTATCCTTAGGTGGTTCGTGTGTGATTTTACGGAAAATGGTACAGTACGTAGATAGGGACGGAAGGTACAAACATACCTCAATCGGAACATCAATACGCAACGGGCGTAGAGTCTCTGTATCATATCCGTACCGCTTCACCAGCAAAACGAGGTAACTAAAATAAACCACTTAAAATTAAGACGCAACGCAAACCCAAACGCAAATTGTCAAGTGAAAAAGATAACGAAACACACTATAAGATAGAACTTACCTTGGTTTACTACGAAACTGCACAGTCTGAGTTGCCGTCCTACTAGAGCACTTTTCACACTTTACCTGAAAGAAAATTATTAATATTCCGCATACAGAGACACTACGCACTCATTGTCATTACAAAATTAGAATATTTAGTTAAACATAAAAAATGTAAAGTAATACGAGAGCCGAGAGCCACAAAAACAAAATTCAAGAAACATAAATTTCAAACCTCTAAATGCTCCGCATTCAGCGAGTTATTGAACAGAAATTGGAGACTCGGCTTCTCTTTTCTAAAGTATTCAATCAATAAATTAAACGTGTGGTTAACCACATGATACACGTAATTGTAAACAAGGGACATACTACATTACTACAGAAACCAGAGACTAATTCCAAAAATATGAATCGAATCAACAAATGATAGGTGAACGGTGACCCAAAAACGACCCACGACCACGACGACCTCATTGGTGTTGGTGTATCTAATATAAACAAAATAAATAAATAATAAACTTACTGGCAGCTCTGGACTGATATCGAGTGGAATTTTTCATGCTCATCGCGTGACGACACCTTGCCACAGCCATCACAAGTGCGACTGAAAATCATATTCGTGTTCAATTGGATTAGAAAATGCACCAATGAACTACTAATCCTATTCACGTGTACAACAGAATGTCAGCTACGGCATACCACCCAGTTTAAAAGAGAATCAACAAAACAACAAGTCTACTCTGCAACTTCATATTCATACATCTAACGCTCACACTGCACATCAATAAACATCTTAATTACCATATTATATAAACTAGCCTGTAAATAAAGTCGAGCTTGAACAAATTTGCAGGATTCATGTGCGCAGGCACAGGCGCGGGTGAAGTGGACCTTTCCCGCTGAAAATACAAAATTGAAGAACCGGGCACAATACTTTTTAACGAGCGATACCAAATCCAAACTATGACATGCTACGTTGAAGGATTAATACTAAAAACTACAAACTACTGAAAAACTCACCGGTGGCTCAGGCTCAGCTGCCGCTGCTGGTAAATCATCAAAAGCAGACACGGGCTCCGAAAAGCTCGTTTCCATCTAAAATCATTTTTAATAAAGAATAAGGACACCAATAATGAATTTCAAACGTTGAACTAGACGAAATCGTTTGCGTAGATACTTGATACCGAACGCGTTGGCTGATCAGTTTGGCTATAATCACTACTACTGTCATTATGTCGCGTAAATGTTTAATTTCATTAAAAAAATTAACATAAATGAATAAGTACCGCTGCGTCGTCACCTTCAGGAAGAATGGAAGGTTCATGGATAGCGCTCAGTTCCACCTAAACGTATGATAATAAAACATAACAAGTAATACATGAATAGATAATTACGCAAGCAAATAGCCCATGCCATAACAACCTAACAAGTGATTTGTGAAGCACATAGAGTGGACCGTTGAATCTACATTCCCGTGTGTTACGCAACTCGTTTCCATTCTTGGAGGAAATGCCACAGAAAGACACAATTAGCATATAATACAAAAGACGAAACATATCGCTTTAAAGTTGGAAAATAACAAACGTTTGTCATGTCCACATTTTCATCTCCAGGATGCCTTGGACTAGGAAGCGGTGGCGCAAGGAGTGGTTCAAGCGGCTCACAATTGTTTTCATTTTCCACATCAAACGCCTAAAAAGAATACTCTATTCAGTTGCGATAACACGAAGACACGTGGGAACCGGAGGCCATATTCACCACTCAATTCCCCATGTGGAATTCCTCGTGTTTCATCTTATTGTTAGGGTGCTATTTTTTTGTCCCCGGGAATCGGGATTTTTCCCCGAGGGAATCGAGTGGTGAATATGGCCTCTGAGCATAAACCAATGCGTAAAATGACGCATCGACCATCTCCGGAAACCATGACAATCATATACAATTTGGTGAAACACACTGTTTTCATACCGACCATCTCCGGATAAGCTATTAATCATCTCCGGACCCAATTTAAAAATGTGTACATTTGCGTGAAAAATAGAGTTCTTAACTACATGTTATGCATCGTAATAAGATATTATACCCTGACTTGGAACGCGCTCGAATCACACAAACGCAAAGGAAATAGAAAATGTTACTTATAAAAAATTACCGTCGGAAAGTTGTCACCATCACCATCCATGCAGTGGTCGGGCGAACTCTTCTTTATTGGGGTTATTGGCGGAAAGCTGGAAATACTAAGTAACTATAACACACCACGGGCAAAAATTCCCGCCACGCTTTCAAATTTATATGTGAATTCTTACCCGAGCCAATTAAACAAATACAAGGAAAGTAAATAGAAGGTAGCACAAAAAGGACAACAACTGAGAACGAGAACACAAAAGAAAAATAAGTTAATAAAAGTTTACCTGATAGGCACATTTCCGCTAAAGTTCCCCATGACACTGTCATTTTCTCCAAGCTTCACGTTACCGTTGTCTTCATTTTTACATGGATCAGGTTTCTGCAATAAGCGCTAAGTTAAAAAGAGTATTATAGATGCAATAAAAATGATACAGATGACGGGACAAAAATGGGCAGAGGGCAGAGTGGAGCGTAAAGCCGTAAAGGCGTAAACCATTGTGGAATGACTTAAGAACGTCAAATATACATATTCAGTTGAACGAAACGAATGACCGATTGATACGTTTGCACTCACAAACATAAAATCCATATTCAAATAGTGCTTTTGAAACGAAAGCGGGAAAACTCCATTCCCATGATGGTCATAGCTTCTTCTGTATCCTTTCGAAGCAAAAGCATAGAAATTTGCATATGAGAGGCAGTACATAGGAACGCAGTCCTTCAACCACGTGTCATACCGCTTTGCACAGCTGTTTACACCACGCGTCAACTCTAACTCTTGAATCTTGAACTCACAGCGTCGGGCATGAGTGAATCCTCGTCATAGTCCATCCTATCCCCTCTCCGTTTTCCCAGGCACTCTTCATCGATCGCGTCCAATAGACAACTGAACAACTCCTGTGCGTCCTGAAACAGGTTAGAGTTTATTAAAGTGTAAATAAATAAATAAAAAACAATCACATCTAGTAGGAATCCAAAACAAGCCTTCCGTTTTTCAACAAAATACAAACACAACACTAGGATTTTTGCAGAAACCGCAGAGGCGCCACCAGCACGCTTAAAGCGAAATGCCAGCCCCTTTGGAAAATTTGCATATGATAAGCAAATCCTATGTATCCTATGCTAATTTTGCGCGATCGTCCACGGCAATCGCGCAAAATTAGCATAGGATACATAGGATTTGCTTATCATATGCAAATTTTCCAAAGAGGCTGGCATTTCGCTTTAAGAAAAAAGAAAGACAAGTTAGAAAAAAAAAGTTTCCGAGATTATTTCGATGTGCACTTGTGCAAAACACCGTATTGGTATGTATGTACGTATCTATCATTGTATCACCAAAGCAACCCATATCTGGAGCGTATCTACTTTCACGTAAACCCTTAAACAATGTTACTTTCCCATATCAGCCTGGTAAAATGTAAATGCGTACCTGTTGTCCAGTTTCCTTAAACGATGCATTGTAGAGTGCCATGTGCACTCTCAGATTTGTCAGTTTCTCATTGCCCATTGGTACAAGTTCCTTATTGTCGGGGTGCTCCGGCTCAACAGCGGTTCGACGACATACCGAGCGCAGCAACCTAAACAATGAAGAATGGTACATGATTTGTTGAAAAGCAAATATGTGCCCGTTTGTTTCGAAAGCGCCATACACTAGGTCACATATTGCAACGCATACTTATAATGTGTGGAAACAGTAGAGCAATAGCCTATAGCCATCATCATTCATCATGTTTCACATCAGTCATTTAAAGCGAAATACAGACCGGATTTTGACGCCCCGTGGATAACTGCAATGATGGGGTTTGGTGTACTCGATGTCTTTCAAAAACAGGCCGGTATTTCGCTTTAAATATAATCATACCCAGAATACGGGGCAGGGAGCAGAGCAGTCAAACGAACAAACAGTTCAGTAACTAACATAAGCGGTCTGCTTACGCGGTACGGGTATTTGAGTGCATATCACAATTTGTGTTTCATCTGGAATTAAGGTAAAAACAAAACAACATACTGGAATAGACGAGTCCGGTCCTCGCCCATAACGTCCAGGCATTTTGTGATTCGTTCATAGAACCCTTTCCTGCTACAAACCACTTGTAGCACCGAATTCATGTAGCAGTGGTTGTGCGGGTTGACCAGGCTAAAAGATATCACTTATTGATTTGGTAAGCTTCATAGCTTAGCTTGTGATTGCCAAATAAATCCCGCTAGAATGCTTGGAGAGCGTTTAGATCATGTTATCATGTTAGCATAACACCCGAAATGCTGCCAGAACTCGGTTCTCAATAAATTCACTCTAGTTCATACTTTCAAAAACACAAGAGTAGTCAAAGTAATAAATAATCTAATCAATAATGACCACATCATTAAAATAAATAACTACATAATCATAATCAAATGAACGCATAATTACAAAGGCAGAAATTAAATGCGCAACAGAAGTCAGAAGTGTCATAATATTCAATGTAAATGTAAATAGTGGACTGATGATACACCACAATCATAAACAAGTAATAATAAAATAATATTATACAACTAACCCTCTGAAGTTGTATTTTGCCTTTTTCGGCTCCCCCTCCTTCTCCTTTAATTCATCATCGTCTTCTATCGTATGGACAATTCGGTGAGAAGTTGGCGGCCGAATATTCTAGAAAAAGAATGACAAAAGTGAGTGTGAATAGAATCTGATGGCCGAGCCCGAAATTTATACTCCCTACTGGCCAAATACTGGGGAGTGGTTCGGTTCGGGGTTCGGTGGTTTCGACCGATTCTGCCTCAAAATCCCAACATGGTTTCCAGAGTTTGCGTATATCACTGTAGCTCTAGCTAAATGCCCAAACCCCTAACAACTTCGGTCCTCAGAAGCGATAATGCGTAGCTGCGTCCACGGGAAAAGATGCAAATTTGCATTGAAAAGTTCCAAATACAGAGAAATAGGCTCCGCCCTCGTTTCTGCGTGTCAGTCTTTCCCTTGTCGAAAAGCCACCTCTCACGAGCGGACGCGGGCTACGCACTACTTCGCACCGCGCCCGGAACGTAGAACTTCAAGTCGGATACTATACTGGAATCAAAAAGGATGGAATATTTATCACCTACCGCACTATCAATTATGAAAGAGCATCCACGTGAGTTACGTTCCAACTTAACCGATTCACTGCCATTGCCATCAGTCTGAAATGAAATAAAGTGGTATGACACGTGATTTAGAAATACATACGCGACAGCTGTCGTTTATTCGTTACATAAGCCACGTACCATGTTAACTCGGGCCGAAACACAAGCATGGTATACACAAAAAAAGTCATCGTCTTATATCTGATAGCTCACCTCATCCACAGCCCACTGCATTACATCCTGCATCCTTTCTATGACTTTATTCTTAGCTCGGTTCTCGCGTTCTCTTCTCTCTTCGTCATTGTCTTCCTTGGCTGTGGGGAAACGCGACGGACGGCTGATTGACGATAAGATACTTGCCGACGCCGAAGCACCACGCAGTGCTGAAATTGCAATACAAAATACTACTCATACAGTAGGAAAACGTAGCCTTTAAAGCTATTCTCGATCCTATGCCGCGCATGCACAAGAGACAGCAGACAACACACATCTTCGCGTAGGAAAGCATGCAGTTGTCCAGAATCTGTTTAAAAACTACGTGCCATCCCACTTTAACGGTACGACAGAAAGAGAAGTAAGCGGCTAGTAATCCCCAAACACTATCCGCTTCGGGATTATGTATTCTACCGTAAAAACACAAAAAAAACTTACATGGTTCATTGCGTTTACTAGCAAATGTAGCGTTCGGTCGTCGCACTACAAATAACGAATTATTCACTTAAGAAAAAGGAAAGAAAAATCACCATCCTATCAAATAGAGCGTGGTCATTTTCACTTCGTTCTTTTCTCACAAATACTCACTAGATGGCAACAAACATTTGTTTAAAAAAAACAAGGACCAGCGTATTAGGGTAGGGGTTGTGCAAGACTGTGAACATCTTGAAATAAAAACAATGACAATCAGTGCCCTGCCTGGACCTGGACCCATGTCAACAGGCGCCTCAACCGGCCCGGATAGAAGTTCAGAAGTTCCGAAAAAAGATTAGTCTGCATGCCTCAAAAAGAGTACTTCAAATAAGACAAGACCTTTTCTAGCATGTAGCACACGTTTAATGCGCAACAACAAAATTACGTAAACAAACCTGCAGTTGAGAAAGAGCCTGTCCCGGCCGATAAATGGCACTCTTCAGCCAGTGGTTTCCTAAATATAAAAGGTGTCTAAAGATGTGTTACTTTTGCCCTTGCCTGCAAGAAAAAAAATTTAAGAAAAAGGCAAAATAGAAGAGGACCCCAGAAATCTCTAACGTTACAGGGCATAAACCTCGCCGGTGAGTCCGGAGGTGGTTCACGAAATTTTCTCTGTTTGTGATACGTTTCTAATAAATTCCTCGTACCACCTCCGGGCTTCCCATACTTTTTATGCTAATTCCGGAGGTGGTTCAGCCATGAGCTCTCTAAATTTATTCAATATTCTAATTCCGGTGGTGGTTCGCCGGTGAGCTCGTCAGCGGGCTTAGGCTATGCGTTAAGGTCGTTAAGAGACTCGATAATTTCAAAGGCCAATTTTCATTTTACAAGACAACAAACAAAACAGAAAATATTTAAAAAAAAGAGGGGAAAAAAGAATTTTTTAACAGTTGAACTGTTGGACATTCTAAACTCTACCAAATCGAGGAATTGTGAAACTGTGTCTGTGTTAGAAATTAGAAAACCCAATGACCAGGATAAACTAATTTAAAAAAAAACAATAAAAAAAATGTGCACGAGCATATCACCTTGCAAAGACAACCCAATATGAAAACACCGATAACGATAATAATAATAATAATAACTAACCTGTTACATCGTTCAGACACGGCAGCAGCTACACTACCTTGCGGCTGCACATTCGCATTCGCAGTGCTAAAAGAAAACCATACAATTTGTTTTATTTTTACAATAACAGTTATTGATTTGATTAAATAAAAACACACAACGATCAAAAACATAGTCATTATAGGAAGCTTCAAATAGGAAAAATCTGCAAGTTTGTCACAAACGTCACTAACAAGTACGTTTGCAGCACTGTGTCTGTGCGGTATTGTTCGATAGCATAAAGTTATCGGGCTTGTATGTAGTGCTAAGCTAATAAACGCTCTTGGACAAATCTCTTGATGTAACAATGCACAAATGATTATTTATAAGGCTACCTCGGAAATCGACTCTGCTGTTGACTTGGTCGGGAACTGCTTGAAAACTCAACAGGTGAACTTGAGAAAATATCAAAGTTCATATCAAGGGGACCCGAAGAAACCGGCTTCTGAAATACATCACATATTTATGTAGTAACAGCTATAACGGATTTGGTCGTTACGTACCAACCAACCAACCGATAATGAAAGTAGGAATTGCGGATTGTTCAATTGTTCTCCTTGGAAGTTTTGAGTATTATGTTTAATGTAACTCGTTAACTAACCTTCATCGCTACTCGCTACATAGTAACAGTACGAAAGGTGCATAGGTGAAAGCTGCCTCATATCTGTAGTCCATCCCATAAGCTCTAGTAACTTATATGAGACATTTAGAAACGCAACTAATTAACATTGATGGATTACTGGGATACCATAAGAAAAAAACTCACAATATTCTCACGTGTCCGTACAGGCGGATGCGGGTTTTGAATTCTCTTTGTTTCAGGAAGTTTGTTCGGACTAAAAATCTGCTTTACAAACAACATTCGAGAACACGGAATTTGCTGCTGCAAAACCTTAAGTATCAAATTAATTATTCACAATTTCAAATTTCAAGAACAATTAACGAAGTAACTATGCCTTAGTGGGAGTCGTGGGCGAGATATCTCACACCCTTTTCTAGAAAAAAAATCAATAAAGATAAAAAAAAACTCACGGTGAAGCGGGTGAGGGACGAGATGTTTTCGAATCATTATGGGCACTATCTGAAATACAGAATTTAGTGTAAGTTAGTGTAAGTCACATACTAATAGACACACTTACAAACACCCACAGATAACCCCAGACATTAATTATGTGTCCGAAATCGAACCATTGTGAAAAAAAAATAATATAGTAAGCGGTATTCAAAATGAGAGATAGTTACAAAACGACAAAACCTTCTACACTATAGAACAGCTCATCTATTCATCATAACAAAACTAATCGCAAATCCATAATCAACACATTCAAAAAAAATACAATAAAAGGCTACCTGCTGTAGTGTTCAAGATATCACATTTGTCCGCACTGGGCAGGTTTAGAGATAGAGCCGCTGGCACTAAAGGAACAGTTTCTACAACACTAGTTCACTAACCAATAGCGAAGTACGAATACATCTCGTGCTAATCAATCGTTATCTTTTTCTCGACTTCTTGTTGAAGCGATGTTTAACTCAACTCAATATCAACAACACATTCCGTTAGTCTTAGCACCGCTAGCAAGCTAGCAGAAATAGCCAAATCGATGTGCTATCGTTATAATGATGATATTATAATGATGATAAGGCTAGTAGAGGTCGTGAAAAGAACCAAAAAACTACGTACTTGTCCGATTCGCACACGACTGGTCAGATTTATTGAGGAGTGATGAAGCCGGGCGGTCTGAATAAAAATACAATAAAAAAGCGTCATGATCAGATCACGTACAGCGTGGAAATGGAAATTTAATATTAAAGTTAAAATCCACTTATTTTTTTCGGCATATCATGCAGTTTTTATTATCATTATTTAATTTGGCAACAGCGAGGGAGTGTGAGAGTGAGATTAGTACGTTTTGCAGCAAACAATACACAACAATAATTCACTTATAGAGAACATAGAACATGTTTTATTGTCACGTATTTTGTCTAAACACATACCTGTAACGCCAAAAAGTTTTCGATTCAAAAAGTCATAGAAGTCCAGCCTTTGCGAATCGATCACAAACTATAAAGCACAGAAGTTGCACCGTTTAAATCAAAATCCTTAGCTTTAGCTTTAATCTTTCTGTCCGCATAAATTTGATTGGTTATGGCTTTCTTCATATTTGTGCTACTGTTGCTTTACTCGACAAAACTGTACGTTGCATACATTTTTCTCATGAACTGTATGTGTACGTAATAAATTATTATTATTATTATTATAAATGTATTGGATCAACTGCTCAAAACACTGTATTAGTTTTGCTGATACAACGGTGTTTATACCCTAACTGAAATTAACATACGCAGAGAAATTGCTGCGAAATTTCATTTTACAATGCAATTACAATAAAATAAACATAGATAAACCAAACTGACAATCTAGAGCAAAAATGCGGGTTACACCATTGTGTGTGCGCCAGAAATTCTCCATTTTTAAAACGACGACGAAAAGCGTTCACACAAGATAGAAGGAAGTCATGTGCTTTTCGAACTTAATATAGAAACACAAAAGAGATACAAACCGTCAGAGAAAGCTTCTTGTCGTTAACATGCAGGGAAACCTTCGTGGAGTATAAACCTTTCGACAATTGTAAGTTCCTGGCGGAAGATAGCGAATAGATTGTTGGTTTCTTCTTCTAAACAACTGTTTGAATGTAAAATTGGAAAAACCCACTTGTTTTTTTGGTGTATTATTGCCTTTTTGTCTTTCGGCTCTTCTGAGCACTTTACTTTGCAATTATGTGAAATAAAGTATTTATATTAAAACAAAGGCAACTACAAGTACTGTTACGTACGGATAGTCACTAAAATGGCGTTGACAGCTGATGTAATAAAAGAACCCACCATTCGACTAGGAATTTGTAACTTTTAGAACAACTCCACGATTCTATTAGGAACCTCCTCGAAAAAATAAGGTTAAAAAAACTTTAATCTTTTTAAACGGACTTTATCAAACTAAAAATAATTTTTTTAAGATACCATGTAATGAATCTCCATCTTCCATTCTTCTTTTCCCTTTTTATTAGTACCTTGAATTAAGGTGGCACGAGATCTACCGAATGGCTTGCCACCGACTGAGAACTCACTTAGGTCGTATTTTACTTCACCGCCATCCATCAACTGAAAAGGGACGTTGAAATAAGCTGCTCTGGCGCGAAAATAGCAGGCAGTTAATTACGAAAGAAATGAAAATATATACATTATATGAATACTTTATTCAGTGTACACCGAAGTAAAGCGGAAGACAAAAAAAACGGGGCAAAAGGGTAGTAGACAGCATTAAAATATAAACACCACGAACTCTCAGGTGCCGCCGTGAGTGAGAAAGGACTGCCGATAGGGAAACGACGGCGGCAAAAGTCATGGAAAAAGATAATGAAGAGACAAATACGCCTCGAAAACGCCGCGTTTTCAATGCTCCGCGGCAAAAGCGTAGACACGACAATGGGAGTCAATAATAAAAACATGGGTATTCAAGAAAGGGTCAAAATCATTACCCACAAATTATAGGCTTATAACATTGACATCGCCTATTTGCCGACTTATGGAATCCATCCTTTCACATAAGATTAGAATTGTTTTTAATAGTACCTTTTCACCGCAACAATTTGGCTTCCTTAAAGGAAAATCTTGTGTTACACAACTTTTAAGTGTATTATCCGATTGGCAAATATCACTCAAAAATAACGAATATATAGATTGCGTTTACTTCGACTTTCGTAAAGCAATTCGACAAAGTTGTCCATTCTAAACTTCTACACAAATGTGAATTATTTGGTTTTCCTAGAGAGTTAATAAATTGGCTGCGTAATTTTCTTAGTAATCGTGTATCATGTGTAATGCTGAATAATCAATTTTCAAGCGAATTCCAGCCAAAATCAGGTGTCCCGCAAGGGACCGTATTAGGCCCATTGCTTTTTCTCGTTTATGTTAACGATTTACCTAAAATCCTCCATGAATCTGTTAACATTTTCCTCTTTGCAGACGACTTGAAAAGATATGGCAAGCCCGGCGATGTTCTCCAACTGGCTGTCGATGCAGTTAACACGTAGGCGCCGGACTGGCAACTACCTTTGGCACCCGACAAGATCAATGTTCTCTTCTCCACCTTGGCCATAGAAACCGCGAACACGAGTACTACATCGACAATCAGAGGATATCACCGGTAGACTCTATCAGAGACCTAGGTATTATTGTTGACAAAAATCTTGTTTTCGACACTCATATCAATGTTAAATCTGCATTAGCCATTAGAAGATGTAAGCAATTATTGTCAGTTTTTCCGCATGCTACCATTGATACGTATTCAAGACTCTTCACTACATACATTCGCCCTATTCTTGAACACGGGTCAGAAATAATCTCGCCCAATTACTCTTCTCAACTATGCAAACAATTAGAAAGACCGCAACGACAATTTTCCAAAATTATATGCTCTCGTAATAACATAGGTGGTTCGTATCGTTGCAGGCTTTCAGTTATGAAATTGGATCCTCTTTTTGTTAGAAGGAGGCGCACTGATCTCATTACATTCTTTAAAATTGTAACACATCAGTTCGCCTTCAATTACTCGAAATTTTTAACATTGAAGTCGCAAGTCTCCCGTATGCCTTGTAGACCGCACAGATTTGTCGTTCAAACGCGAATGAAATTTCGTGACAAGCATTGGTTCTTTGCTAGAATATTCGACTATGTCAATAAGCTCCCCCCCAGGGGTCAATTCATGTCAAAACTTAGAGCAAATAATACAAGTAATAGAAGATTCTAAGGAACTGTATGTAAATCCACAACCAACATTCTTTAATTAGAGTTTTCAATCGAGAGTCGTATGTTTTTTTATGTTGTGTCTCGTTTTGTTGTCATCTTGAGTTAGTTTGTCATGTAGGTTATACGTTTCTATGTTTTCGCTCCTTAGTTTATCATGTTTGTAGTTTGTCTTTATGTGTTTTGTCTTATGTCTTAGGTTTATGTTTTTCCTTGTGTAATTTGTTTGTAATTTAATATGCATGTTTGTTTCACCCCAGTTCAAAACACACAGCTATATATTTGGTCCCTAGTAAGTACTTTCGCGTTGTGAAGCGCGGGGTCTTAGGGTTCCCTTTAGTTGACGTTCTTTTTTGTATTGATTGTTAACCAATAAGCCGTTATTATTATTATGGGATCTAATCGATAGAAATCAATGACTTGACAAATATACGCAAATACAAATAAATATGATGAGGTGGTGGGCGGGCGCGCCGGAAAAAAATTGACAAAAAAAATTGTGCGAAATTTGTGCAAATTTGCGTAAAGGTGCGTCCTGTCACGAGTATCCTGTTCATAAGTGTTCACCTACGGTAATAGCTATAAAGAATTGGTGGGAAGACGTATGTATGAGCTGAAATGAGTGAAAACTCAACGTTTTGTATTGGCATGTAGTATTCGTTCTTCGGATGGTCTTTTCTTGTACTGAAAGGAATCACACAACGCTTTTGTATAAATATCATTTTTCAAACGGGTGAACCCCATTTTCTAGACGGTAGCGTACCGGGGGGATAACTATAATTTTAAACCCATATTTTTTCCACTTCACAAGCAGCGCATTGCTTTCCACGTGAAAAAAACGTAAGCGGCGGTACTACATATACCAAACGGTACTAAATAACATAGCGCGACACGATTGCGTGAAAGATGTGCGATCCGGCGTGTATGTAGCATTATGACGCACTTACTGCTTACCAGCCACAGCACGCAAAGTTTTCGGCATGATAACTCTATAAAGGAGGTGTGGTATTTTGCGCTCTTCATTTGTTATTATTTGGTCATTTGTCATCATTATTTATCTGACCAGCCCCCAGAGATGTGCAACTTCTTATTTTCCCCTTCGGATAACTTTTCCTACTATGAGAGCTCCTGATCTTATCTTCAGTGTTGCAAGAAGATACATAAATCAAAAACGAAATCTGGGTCAACTCTGAAAACGCAACTTTTTCTGCCAATCTTGTCATTGTCGATGTTATAAACCATTTGTTTGCTGTCAATACTTGGAATGAACAGACAGATACTGTGACATCTCTTTCTGGCGAAGTATAAAGTTGTATCGTATCGAACGAGATAACACAATCTACCGTACGCAGATAGAACGAAAAATCATTACGCTAAAAGTTCCGCATTATGGACGAACAAGCAAGATGATCTACTTCGAACGGGGATGCAAATTGTTTCAAGCTTTATTTTTCGCATGTTTGTCCCACAGAAGGAAACTATAGACAATCTGCGCCATAAAAATGTGATCGGACAATGAACAACATGCGCGAGAGTGTTGCCGCGCACTGAATGTGCGCAATTACATCGCCATCGCACGCGATCTCGTATCGTAATTTTTTTTACATATGATGTGAATAATCACTTCCAATCATTTGGACACTTGGAGAAGAATCATAGGCAAATAAGTTTATTTTTATTCCGATAATAACGGCAACAGTTGATTCTACATGTAACAACTAATTGTAAGAAGTTATTAATCTTCACAGAAATGTACATAAAATAGTAGTATAACAAAAGCGCGCTGCGCCTCAAAATCAATAAACTATTACAGATATCAAAATTTCCTATGTACTATTCTACCGGCTACGAATGTGCGAAAATAACTGTGTTTGAAATAAAGAGCTGTAGATTGATAGAACAATAATGATTTGCATTTTGACCGTCATAGGTCATACTATCAATATCTTATTATATAAAGGAGAAGAGTTTACTTTTTTGTTTGAAGCCGCATGTGAACGCAACGAAAATTAGAATAGCTACAGGCTAGAAAAGGAGAGCCGGAGCCCCGTCTTGAGAAAGCAAAATCCGAATTGATTTTTCGAAATACGCTGCAAACGTTTCGCACAAGTGTTATCACTAATTTTCCTGCATTCTAGACTTTGAAAGTCGCCTCAGGCGGCGATAGCCGTCTGGTAAATTATAAAAAAAGGTGCAATTCGAGGTGAACCTATCCCTTTAATTTATAAATGTTCGCTGTTATATGGTCCATCGAGATCCGGAAGGCCATCTTCAGTTCCTTGCATATCTTCTGTGCGGTCTGGTTGGAAGAATCTAAAAATACATTATTAAAGCACAATACGGTGACTACGACTACGGTAACTGGTCTGTGGCCTTTCCGGCAAGTCTTCGTTATATGGAATGCGGTATTCACGAAATGAATCCACACCTACACACAAGAATGCTCGTCATATCTCGCTGGACCCGACCCTAAGATTTGAACCAAACTTTTGGAAGTAGCCTTCATTTAGTGCTATGATCAAATAATGAAGTTGCTTTGTACCGGAAACGAAAGGATAGAAAATATCACCTTGAGCAAAACTTTGCTAGATCCCAAGTAGCGGTCACGTTGTTTCTCTGTTCTCTCAAGTTGCTACTTTCTGGTAGTAACGAGTCCTTTCGTTTTGGCATTGGAAAGTCTTCATTTATTCTATTTCCATCAATTTTTCTTTTTGTGGCCCTTCTGCTTTTGTCTTCAGTGCCATGCATATTTTGAACACTTTTCTGAAAGTTCAATTATTTTCATGTCAGTTTCAGCTACTGCATCATTGGACTTTATATACCGTAGCAAAGTTATATTCAGACTACACATGTCAAATATAATACTGTTTATTATTAGAGCCTTACAATCAGTTTTGCGATAAATTTCTACCAGTGAAATGATTTTGAATCGCGCATATATATGCAAGTCTTTTGCAAACTTGAACTGGTGTTTTGTACTGAACGAGGATATATAATCAACTATCTATCACTACGCTCGCTTATTTGCACAGCGTGTATGTTTGAAATGCTTTCTTAATAGGCTGAAGAAGGACGCTGATATTTGCACATAAAACATACCGCATGCATGTTTTTCTATAAGACACTTGGCGGTGTTTTGGACGTTTGGCATTTTTTCTAACGTGCTAGTGAACCGTTTCATCATACATAATTACTATCATCTCAAAGTCAAATATTGAAAGATATCTTTGAAACTAACTGTTTTGTAAGCATCAGCGTGGTGTCCATCGAAGTATTCCAGTACTGCTACAACACTTTGCCTGTGGAATTCGATTTCCTTCAAAATGTTGGAATCATTGCCCAAATGAGTGGCGGCTGAAAAAGTACAGAAATTGTTCATTTGAAACTGAAGCACTGAGAATCTATGCTCTGACTCAACCATCCAATAATTGCTTAGGCTTAGACAAAACAAAACCAAACTAGAAAGCAATTTTCCAAATCACAAACCGCATTCTTGCCCTTTGCTCAAAGGCTGACCCTGGGCGTCTATAGAAGTCGGCCGTACTGTAGCTGTAGCACTGACATATTCCTCCCACGATTGCTCAATCTTATCAGATGTCGTATCCTTCAGAAGCGTGCCCTCAGAAGCGGCTTCCTTGTTTTTCGGGTCAAGTGTGTCATCTCCCTTTGTATTTCCTTTTTTCTTTCTCTTATCGCCCCTTTCCTTTCTCGCCTTCACTCTTCGCTGGACAAGTTCTTCATGCAAATGGGCACCGTGTGACTAAAAAAAGGAACACAAAAACTTGGTTCAGAGGATTCAGATGGTTACGGACGCTGGCAAAACCTCGGGTGGTGCGCGGGAAAATTTCATGGCGAGAAAATGCGAAAATCGATGTAATGTCCAAAAAAAACCGGGAAGCACGCATGAACTTGATAAGAGTCTGTCGCAGTGCGCGTACGTAGCATCTGAACTTTTTCGCCGCACTCCAGTACTTTTTTTGTAGGAAGAACAAGTCTCGGTGAGTTGAAAATTGGGCATGAATTTTAACTTTTACACCAAATGCACAGCCACAATCCAATTTCATAATCTCACTCACATATATAATATGTTTCCGCAAACTCGATGGATCTTTATACACTTTTGCACATTCATTGACGACATCGCATCGGAATCTTTTCTGAAAGTCATATTGATTCTTAGTTTGAGCAATCGCATGACATGAGCCTCGCTGCTCAAAATATGGCACGCAATTTGAATATTTGAGGAAATTTGGCCCGCGCGAAAAACTGCGCGACAAGTATTTGGCAATGGCAACGTTCAACATGCACATGACATGTTTGTGCGCCGCACCATTGCAGCTCGCAAAAGTATCACACTGTGATGACATCGCTAGCGATCCAACATCAGCCATTTCCTTTCAATCTGGAAACGTAACCTGGTCGCTATGCCTTCTTCCTTCGTGTCTCAGTTTATCGCTTGTGTTCGTGAACGCCTGAAAGGTACGCAGTTTGCATTGTTAGACCGAATATAACCCTTTTGTCTGATCTAGATAATATGGAAACAATAAATAGGCACTGTGATGTACAGACAAAGAATCCACCTTTTCGCAGTAATTGCATTTGTATGGCCTTTCTCCCGTGTGACTTCTCAAATGTACTTTCAACTCCTCGCGGCGTCTGAACGCTTTGCCGCATGAAGGCAACTAAAAGAACCAAATTATTCTTTAAAGCGGAGTCACGGCCGGTACTTGAAACTTATGTTCGACGCTCTATGCCCACGCAGCGACTGCAAAAAAATAGTGTGCGACAATGCGCGATTTTTATTATAATTTTACTCGTTTAGCGCACAACATATATATATTATATATATATAATATATATATATATATATATATATATATATATATATATATATATATATATATATATATATATATATATATGTGGGAATGCAGATGTGCACCAAGGTTTAGAAACCTGCCGTTACTTTGCTTTAAAGCAAAATCTGTATAAACGTAAGGTATTTCAACAATTTTCGCACAAACATGCTATTCTGCGACCAAATACTTACAGTACACTTGTTTGGCTTTTCATCTGTATGCACCATCACGTGTTTTCGCAACATATATCGGCATTTGAAGGGATTTTTGTCGCGAAAACATCCATCCCACAAACAAATGACACCAAACGACGGCTGATGACACTCTTTGACATGCTTTGTGAGCTCCTGAAAAAAAGCAGTAAAGTAGTATCGAAGGCACCAAAAAGCCAAGTAATCTGCTTGAAAGTAATGTGTGCCAGTGCTTCAACCCTTCAAAAAAGGACGAGAAGTTTCCAATATACTAATGCGCCACATGCCACCAAAAACATCCGGACGGATTTTTGGAGGGGGGATGAAAATGTGAGGGCATATTGAAAAACCGCCAGATTTTATCTCATGCAGATCATATATAGATACGATCGCTTATATAAATGTGTGCATAAGGGGTGTTGCAACACTTATTAATGGTTAACGACCTTGTACAGCTAACAATAAGTATGTTTATAATATCAAAGCAAAGCGACATTAAAATATAGGTCGTAAACGCACAAAGTCAATCAATATGTACAACGATACGCAAAGTTAGATGCCCTTAACGAAAAATGTTATTCACCCATCGAACCTGCGTGTTTGGACTGAGACCCTGGTGCACTGACTACTTTGCTAATGCATCTACCTTATGATTTATCCTAACCCTAAAATGAAGCCTAGTATCAGCAACTACTTACTTCATGTGCAGTAAACACCAGTAAACATGAGTCCCATCGACACTCAAATAAAGTTATGTCAAGTACGTCGGGTAGTTCTTCTTCTTCATTTTCGTGTGCACGTAAATGTTCTTCATTATTTCTGAAATAAATTTAGTGACTGTTGCCAGAGTTCCTGTCTTTGATTAAAGCGAAATACCGTGGAAAACTGATTTCTTACGTATTTATGCTATTTTGCTCGAATTTGGCTCGATTTTTTAGTCTAATTTATGTTCATTTGCATAATCTGCATAAGAATGCTGCTCTACTCGATGCGTTTCAACAACCGGCCGGTATTTCGCTTTAAATGTTCAGACTTACGAGAAGATCATACGGGCGAAAATTGTCAGAGCGTATTCACATAACACAGTGGTATAATAATTTGACAATAATATTGAATTATATCTAGAGCAGATATCTGTTCATTAAAATACATTGAACGATTGCAATTATGCAATTGGCTCTGACCCTAGACATGTTGTCTGTGACTAACATTCAAAATTAAAAATTAAAGCGTATTCCCCAGAAATAAATTACAAAAACATACATTGACTCAATACTAAGTTCATTATGCGGAGAATCAGTTTCTTGAGTGTGTGCTTCGAAATACGGGGGTGACAGCTGCAACTCATCATAAAAAGTTGCTTCAGGAGAGATTTGAGGGAGTATTGGTATTATGTCCGTCAGCAATTCTCGTGATTCATTGTTACTGCTGCCCGGATCATATTGATGCTGCATATTCACTTGCACTGCTGGATAATAGTTAGAGTATTCCGAATAATCTTGTTGCAACAGTTGCGGGACATCACCAATTGCTGCAGTATAATTGCTGCTTGTCGTTGGTGTTGAGTACGGAAATAGCTGTGGCACAACAATTATTGCCTGATCATAGTTACTGTAGGAAATCGGTTGGGAATATGGATGCAAGTGCTGCGATATGTCCATTATTATTATTGCAGTAGGGTACGGTAGTTGTGGCAGATTATAATAGAAATAGTGGAATAAGAATGTTGCGCACTTTCACGCCTCTCACCGATTAGTGTGTCAAAAGATAAAGAAGATAAATGATTGGAACGAAGTAATCCACTTTATCGTGTTTTCTCGTTTTGGTTAGCAGCCCGTGTTGATTGATGCTATCTGGCTATCTCATCGGGGCTCGGGGCTCCATGTTCGCACGGTGCTATTTCAAGGACGATAATTAATCTAGCATCAGTCTAGCAACACCCAGCCCCATGAGACATTAGATTTTGTGTTGCGAAGTTTCTCTAATAACCGTAAATGTGAGCACTTTACTATCAAGGAGGCACTGACTCTGCGAAGCACATGAGAATGAGGTAGCTGTGGTTATACATATATGATAGGTAGTAGAAGCAGCTATGCTATGAAGTAGCTACTGTAGCTCTAGTAATTGAATTAACCATATATTGGGCAAAATACGAGTTTGCTACCGACAAAATACAGTCACCTATGATGCAATACATTTACCTACCCTGCACCAGAAGAGAGATAACCTTATACTTATAGATCAACCCAAAGTAGTAGGATAGTACCCACAACTTTTTCAACACTCGTGGAGATTTTTTTTGATGAATTCTGCTGTCTCTGAGACTGAGAAATAATATTTGAATTATCACAACAAAAAAAACTGGAAGTTTAGGGGCAGCGATAAGTTTGCACAGTGAGTGTGCCCAATAAATGACAAATGTTTCCGAAAGTGACTTTGATTAATTGACATGAACGAATGGACGAGATAGTGTGAAAATGCAATGGAAAATGGAACTCAATAGTCAATAGAGTGAGCTACATCAAAGCAATTAAATACTATTGAATACCATTCACCAATAGCAATAGCAATAGCTAATTGTGAACTGTAAGGATGTGCAATGATGTATTTCGGTTAAAACTGAAGGCCGAAAGCCGATTCCTCCAATCCTCTTCATCGGGCTGGTTAAAACTAAACGCCCAAGCTTTATTGAACTCGCCATAGTTTGCATAATCTCATATTTCTATGCCGTTTTCCCATCAACACAACCGGGGTTCAATTCCTGCCTGGATCATCTGTGGTTTGGTTAGCAACATATTCAATGAGCATTTGGATTTGGCTATAGGTATAGTATTCCACCTAATTTGCATAATTAGGCCACGCTGCATATCAAATTAACATGCGTACTTTATGCTAATTTTTCGAAAATAGTCACTCAAACGCCCAGTTCAGTCTATGAAAGAAATCATGTACCTGTCTCTCAATGTTTGTCAGCCCAGACTTATTTTTTCACTTTGTAAATTATTAAATACTTACAAATGCTATTGGAGTTCCCGTTCACCATTTTGGCAAAAACAATTGTTCTTCTAAATAAAATACTCCCTCCTTTTAATTTTTTTATACCTATTCGATATACTCCTTATGTTATAAAATATTAATTACTTTACATAACTTTCTTTAGTGGTACAGTTTGTAGTTTGCTCTTTTCGAAATACCGTGTTTTGCGTTTTGATCAGACAATTAGCATGCGAGCGCGCGCTAAATACAAATTAGCATGCGACTGTCTATGCTAAAATCGAACCACGTGTCTATTTCGAAACAGTCTCACAGGCTTGCTCTCTCATTGACTATTTGTTTTTTATGATGTTTTGTACATTTACAATTTGTTCTTAACTTTATTATTTTGTCTTGTAAAGTTAATATCTACACTTGTTTACATTGCGGGGCATACGTAACTATGCAAAAGGCACAAACTTGTAATGTTTTACTCTGTGACTTTACTTTCAATTTCAATCTTCTTGTTTTATGTGTTCTCTTATTAGCTCTTTGGGCTACTGCATACGCATATGATGTGTCTTTACTTACAAAATCACAGTAAACTATGTATGTACGTTATGACATTAACGTAATTGCCGTTACTCTAATTAATCAATATATTTCAGAAAATGCAACGAGTATAAACGGTGCTGCGAATCAACTTCAGAAGAATGGCGGAAATACCACCCTCCATGTAACCGTCGTGCTCAAGTACAAGCTCAACGGCAAGCTCATGGACGAGCTCAATGCCCAGGTCAACAGCACGGACGTAGACCATATCGGAAAAGAGGAGCACCATACAACTCGGATCAAGTGGACTCTAATGGGTACTTTGATTTACTGATTCGTGTCTATTAATTAATCATTTGACCCTGGCCTATGCTACCCATTCTAGTACGATGATTTTTCTGCTCGAATGAAACCTACTCGAATCAATTCTGCTAAAAGTGATGCGTAGAAGCGCAATAACTCTCTGATACTAGTGAGCTAACCGTGATACGCTAGGCCAGTATGTATACTTATCTTTAACTTATTAAAATCAAGACTTTTCAGGAAACGTGATGGAATGTAGAAGGTACTGGGTCTAAATATCTGAAGAATGAAGTTAGGACGACCGTCGAGGACACCATCGGACTCAAGGACGAGCTCAACGTCCGGGTTGGCGCCGAGCTCAGCATCGCGGGATTCGTGGACCACATCGACATGGACAACAACAAGGGCTTCCTCGGCTAGCTGGACCTGATGAAGGAAGGACTCAGGTCGGTCAATTGCTTTGCGTCAAATAGGTAATTATAAAGGTACTTAGCTAATTAATAGGTAACAGTTAGGTGGTTAGGTAATTAGTTAGGTACTAAAGGTAATTAGCCGACCTCACCAGCCTTTTGCTCAATTGATTCAATTACCAGTAGTTCTTTGAATTGAAAATTTGTGAAGGGATCACCCGCGCTGCGGCTAGTGCGCTAGAGTGCTTTCGTATGTAATGTAGATACTGCATACATTTCCAGTGACATGGGTTACTGGTAAATAGCGTTACCCATAACTACGGGTTAATTGTACAACAATAGATAGAAATATATCAAAAATTTTGCAGTAATAAAAAAAAACAGAATCGTTCAGCTCCCGTAGTACTCTAGTTGTTAGCCACTGTGGTTTAGCTGCGATATAAACCAGATAAATAAATATGCCTAAATATCTATAAACCATAGCCTAAGCCAGCCAGTGAGCCTACCGGCCAACCATCGCCGGAATTAGAATATTAGATATCGAAGCTCGGTGGTGGTGCAAGAAATCTATCAGAAACGCATCGCAAACATACGTGAACCACACCGGCGAGATTTATGCCCAGCTATATACAAATAGGCATGTGTGATCTTCTAAACAATGTACTGAATCATACAAATACACGTGAAAACAACATGTAGCAGGCAACAGCAGGCATGATTTATATTATTTATTACTGGATAGGAACAAATACTCTAAAAAACCATCGAAACAAACATAAATATCTCGGAGAATAGAACGCAATGGGGACAACGCTGAAGGTAGTACAGAAGAAAAGGACTATATGTGGGGCTCTCCGGCGCAGTTAGCTTGAGCTGCCAGTTTTTAGAATTCTGATTTGAATTGCGGCGTTTGTTTGCCATACGCTCGTAGACGTAAGCTAAACTATTGGTCGATAAGCTAGATCCAAGTACTGGTACAGTACATATTATGGGTTTTTACGGAATTATGACCTTTGTGAGCTACTGTAAGTTTCTCAAGGTTTTTAGACATTTGAAATTCTTTTTGAACTATGAATGTTAACTTTATTGGTATTTGTGAAAATTCACTCTAGCATTGTGGAAATTACCGTGGTATGAGGTTCGTCTGCATGCGGTGCATTGCGTAGCTTTTTAACAAGAACATTTCATATTGCTTTTCGCATATTTTATAGCCGTTATAACTATGACTTTTTTCTCAACCATGTACATTTTTGACAAATCTGGTACCGTAAATCCCACGGTATTATGTGCATGTGTTCGACTGTGGTTAATAAGCGTTCTAGTTGCATTTGCGATTTGGGTATTCTACGTAACTTAATTGAGTATCATAGGTATAGGTTATCGCGTAAGGCTTTACTATTTATAAGGTCTTTTTGAGTTTTTTTCTTCGAAAAACACCTCGATGCGATCGACAGAGATTGAGAGAGAGAGAGAGAGAGAAAGAGAGAGAGAGAGAGAGAGAGGCGGAGTGAGAGAGGTGGAGAGAGGGAGGAGATAAGGTAAGTAAACTAGAAGCATAGAGTAGAGTCTAAGATGAAAAATGCGTGTGTACCGTGTACGTGATGGATAGAGTGGGAAGTGGGGAGAGTAAAATATATAGAGGGTGATATAAGGAGGGTGTGGGTGAATGAAAGAGGAAAAAGGCGAGAGTGAGAGGGAGAGGGAGAGCGGTGATTTTTGTAAGGTTCATGGGTGGTGGTCATGCTTCTCTCTCTCTCCCTGCCCTGTCTGCTCCGTGCCTAGCTTACTTTTTGAAATTGTCTTGGATTTTTAGTTACCTAGGGCAAGGGTATCAGGCAATTGACGTCGGGTTTGTGTTTATGTGGAAAATCATTTTGAGTAACTGGGACCTAGTTCAACAACATGGGTGGCAGCACTGAAGTTGTGCACGATCTTGTGGATTTGCTCGTTGAGCGAGCAGGGGGCTAGAACTCAACCCTCGGGTTGCAGTTGTGAAAAAGCACTCGGGTTTCTCAGTGTTGGGGAGAGTGCCAGAGGGCTGGGGATACCCAACCCCCGGGGACCAAATCTCCCAAGTGTACCTTCTCCAATCGCTAAGGGAACGCCATTTTCGGTTGGGGAAGTTTGATTACCCGATTACCCGTCTCCCCGCTTATCCGTCGCAGAAAGTAAATGCCGAAGGGAGGCGCCTGATTGGTGGGCGGCACTCGGTCTGCCCACTTTAGATTAGGTACTGGGCGGCGGCTGTAGATTCCCACCGGGGATTGTACAGGTAGTACAATCACTGGACAATTCCCAGCCGACAAAGGGTAATCGTGTAATCAAACTTCCCCAACCGAAAATGGTGTTCCCTTAGCTTTTGGCTTCCGATACACTTGGGAGGTTTGGTCTCTGGGGGTTGGGTATCCCTAGTCCTCTGGTACTCTCCCTAACACTGGGAAATCTGGGTGCTGTTTCACAACTGCAACTCTGGGGTTGAGTTCTAGCCCCCTGCTCTCTCAACTTGCAAATCCACAAGATCGTGCGCAACTTCAGTGGTGTCTCCCTTGTTGTTGACCTAGGTTTCTGCTCCTCATTATGCTTTTTTGCATAAACTCAAGCACGAACTCAATTACATGACACCCTTGATCTAGGTAACTATAAACACAAGGCAAGTTCTCAAAGTAAGATGGGTACTGAAATCTGTTTGACCACATTGGGAAGCCTGACCATTTGAAAGAAAAGAGAGCGAAGGGTGAGAGAGGAGGGAGAGAGAGAGAGAGGAGGGAGAGAGAGAAGGGGAGGGAGTAAGGAGGAGAGGGAGAAGGGAGCAGGGAGAGAGCGAAAGAGAGAGAGAGAAGTTGGGAGATTGTGAGGTGGAGGGTTGTAAGGTTGATAGGAGAATGGAGGGGTGAGTGGGGTATAGAAAGAGAGAAACTGGAGAAAGAGAGTGTGCCGGAGAATGAGGGCGGAAAGATGAAAAGCGAACAGAATAGGAATTGGCGGAAGGAATGAATGTCGAGGAGGAGAGAGAGAGAGAGAGAGTAGGGGGGGAGAGAGAGTTGAGGGAGTAGAGAAAGAGAGAGACTGAGCGATATTGGTTTGGCAGAAACAAAATTTCGTGTCACCCACGTATTTCTTGTGTCAAAGAGGAGTGTTGTTCTATGTATTCTTTCCATTTCATCTGTATAGTTTCGGATCCTCGGATGCACAATTTTTTGGTTTGAATATACTAACTATTTTGACCTGAAGGCGGTAAGCTAAACTCTTAGGTTAGTTAGAACTGTGTTGGGACCGTTGTGGGACCGTGTTGGGACCGTTTTAGGTCCGTGTTGGGACCGTGACCGTGTTTCAGGAAGTTACATTAGATAGTTACGTCGTTTGTTATAAATGAGTCGTTTGCTCTAGTGATGTATGCATTGAATATTTTTTTTCTTGTCAATATTAATCAGAAGATTGACAACTTCAAGCTCTGAACATTTATTGTTAAACAAATGTAAAATGAGGATTCATGATATGAACATACATAAAATAATGTTTAGAAAAGTTTAGCACTCTTTAATCCTAGGTAGTACTACATAGTTTGAAGTTTTGAAGGCAAATGAATGTCATGAATGAATTTAGCAAGATGTTTTTTTAAACATATTTGAGGTATTCGTGGCAAAAAGTTACATTTAGATAAAATGTCATTACTTGAGATTTGGTTTGTAAGGAGGATCTTCTTTTCTTTGCTTGGCGTTTACTTGAACTAATTCTAACAAATTGCATGATAATGTTGTGCAGAGGTCGTATTCATTAACGCGCAGGGGCCCACCCAAACCTCCCCAAGGAGCTAGAGAGTGCGAGAGTAGACAAGATTTATAGCGCTGGTGAGCCTAGGGAGGGCTCCCTGTGTGTTGGTGTATATGACCTCTGGTCAAATTCTACGTGAACATCAAGTGTGAAGATATTAAGTTCAAAACTAGAAGGAAAATCCTGAATCACACTTTTAAAACCAAAAGTTGAAGAGAGGCGAAATGGCCGGTGCCACGTGATACCGGAGCCAATCAGAAGTTTAAGATTTTGAGGCATTGCATCACTAAAGTTAACTTTAAAGCGGAATCCCGGCCGGTTTTTGAAACGCAACGTGGATAGCTGAATTCTTACGTATTTATGTTAATTTGCTCGAATTTGGCTCGATTTTTTATTCTAATTTATGTTCATTTGATTTGCATATGCTACTTAGGAATGCTGATGTACTCGATGCGTTTCAAAAACCGGCTGGTATTTCGCTTTAAGGGACTAATTGCAAATTGAACCATGGTGCAGTAGCTGCATATTATTTAAAGCGGTATAACAGAGTAAACAGTGGAACCCACTGTACAGAAATGGTGATTGTCTGACGTCAGAGTTTCCGAATATGTGAATGTTGGCAATTGGCCAAGCGTATCCGGTCTTTTCGAAAACTTCATACTCGATTGCTTTGGTGTGAGGTGCCTGAAGTTTAGATATGATTATTGATTGAAGGTTTATGTAGATAACATCGTGCGCGGGAAATACTACATTTCATGCCATCTAATGTCAGAAACTATGGTGATTATTTATTGATAAATGTCTTTTTTTTGCTGTTGCACTAGTCCCATTAGGTGGCTAGTTTTTTGCGAGTAAAATAAATATGTGTACTGTGTACTGTATTGTGGATTTAGTTACAGCTTGAGTTCTCAGTTTTTGGTGAAAAATGTCTTTTTATTACTAATGAACCTCACTCTGCCTAAGAATCTTATTTTTCTTGTTTGCACAAAAAAAGGTCCATTTGAAGCTTTGAAAAATACTATAGAAGAGTAGTTGCAGTGAACACTGACCAGTATCCAAAAATAGCAGTCCTGATTCAAAGCTCCCTTTCATGTTATCTCCACTGTTTGGAAGTTGGAATTGAGCGTATTGAATACGGCCACAACCGCCTGGCTAAACGTATACTTTACATTAGGCATTAGGATAAAGGCCAGTGTTTGAACGCATCGAGTACCCCATCACTCTTACGCAGTCTATGCACGTGAGCATATAGAATAAAAAATCGAGGTAGATTCGAGTATATTGGCATAAATACGTACGATTTCAGTTGTCAACGATGTGTTTCAAAAACTGGCCTGGTGTTTCGCTTTAAATTAGAGAGTGAGACCTGAGAATTCGTCTTGATATTTTACGCCAAGTCGAGCAAAATGAAGGAAAACGTTAGGGGTAGGTAAATAAAGTAGTTTAGGTAAATAAAGTAGTTCTTACAATGCTCGTAGTGACATATTTTAGTTAGTGGTTAGTTTCTCACCTAACAACTTCTGATTTATCGCCCTTTATTTGATTTGTGAACTAATATGATAAGTTAGCAATTCTCACGTGTTGTTGGCAAGTGTCTCCACTAAAACCTCTGGGACAAATGCATTTTGAACAGTCATTTGGGTTTGGATATCCACCATTAGCACAGTTCACGAAAAATGGGTCGAAGTGACAAATCTCTGGGAAAAATACATAAAATATTGGTGTTTTGTTTAGTTAGCTTTGAATTTTGAATAGTGCTAGCAGTTTGGTAGTGTGTTTCTTTTGTCGTATTCTGACAGAGTGCTACCTCCGTTCTCTGAGGCAAAATTATTGTCACGTGCAGTTTCTAGTGGTATTTGACGTAGTGATAGTTACGCACTCACCCATGCATTGATAGTACTTGTTTACGACTAGAAGGTCGTAGAACTGTACATGTTTCCGTTGTCCCATTCTGTGTGAATATCGCTTGTCTCGTAGTTCCATGACATAATATGAGGAGGCTAGGGTATCAGTAGCGTTGTATAGGGATTGGCACCAAGTTTGTAACTGTCTAATTTTCAACTGGGTTTACAAACACGGGGTTTTCATCGTGGGGAACTGATCTATAATGGAATCCAAGTATCCTGAAAATTTACCGGCACTACACGAGAATATTTTTTTGATTTTTCATTTTAAAGCGAATATGTATGCAATCAAAATGCGCAACACGTAGCTGGCCTTTCCATACCAGACATACATTAAATAGACGACTGAATATGTAAATTCGAATATGCATGCCCTGCATATTGAATCTTGCTATTTGCCGATATCCGCATGCAAAGTTGAAATTTGCTCTATTGACACTGGCGGGTAAGCCATTGTTTCAGTAAACGCGTTTACTATGGAAAAGTTGAACTTTGAAAATCATTTTCTTTTAACTGCGAAACGTTTGACAACTTTTTTTGTTGTTTCCTTAATGGGGAACACGCATTCTATTAACACAGCCTAACTTCAAAAAGGGCCTACATATTCTCTTTAAGTAGGCAGCTTTCGTGCTAAAATAACGAATATTTTTGAGATACTTGGAAACCCCATTTTTGAGCGCCTTTGATTCTCGAGCTAGTGATAGTATATGTAAATGTAGTACAGTGGATTAACTATGTGACCGTAACTCTTTTGTGTCCCACATTACTATATGTTGGCTTCTTTTCTCTTTTGCACAGTCTTTAGTTTAAGTTGGAAATGTAGAATTTGAAGGCTAGCACCATGAAGAACCTTGAAGGCTAGCACCATGAAGAAAGAATGAGGATAATTGTCTGTAAGCTATAAACTTCTAGGTTAATTAGCATAGCAATTAACCCACACTCTTGCCGGATATGCCATGACGGACCCGTAGTCGAAGGGTGCGATCATGGTTGTGTCCGCTTTGCCCCAGTTGACGTTGGTCTGATTGTAATTATTTTAGGAAATTAACAAAAAATATGCATTGGGGTGTGACGTGAAAGTAAGAGGGATTTGAAGTTTGAAGAATAAAACACGTAGATAAACATAAACTTTATCGCGTAATGGCGCTGCGTGAGCATAACATGCAAGTAATAATAATAATAATTTATTACATAAGGGAGATGCGCACAAAGGCCAACACAGAGTTAGAGTAAAATGTTTGAAAAACAAATGAGACGTAGCAGGGTAATTGTCTATAAGTTACATAGGAAACTGAGGAGCCCATCTCGTGACGATTCGGTGACATTGTCATGACCAATTTTTACAGGAATAATTAGTTATTCTTAACGTATTGTCCCTTACCGTTCCTTTGACCGTATGGAATTTCGTGAACGATTGATGGTATCTGAATAAGAAAAGAATAGTATCAGAAGTAGCGCAGGCCCGCTAGCGGGGGGAAATTCCCGCTGCTGCTCGTTCCGCATGGTAAGTGAGGGCTGAAATAGAAAACTGCACCTGGTAATGACAATAGTAATGACAATAGTTTTGACAATAAGAATCAAACGACAATCAGAAAGGAATAAAACACTAACAGAAAGCGGTTACAAACAACTCACGTAACTATAAAACAGGAAAATAAAAAGCAACTAAAAAAAATATTTGAAAAACGACCCACACTTGCGCATGACGGTCCCAGTTTGACAAACGAACTGCACAAGCCAGCAGTATAGGCAATTCTAACGAAACTTCTGAAATGTGAGAATGTAGAATCATTTGAAATGTGCTATGTTTGTCAGTTTGTTTATGTGGGCGTTACGAGAACTACTTACCAGAGGTGGTATACCCCATTCTATTATACGTAAGGCTTGATTTTAACAGCAGTATAGGCAAGAGCGTAACTTTGGGGATGCTTGCCTTGATGCAAAGTTTACCTATACGCCTATCTTAGTATTTTTATAAATAGAAAGTGCTAGCTATGACTTCCACAGTCTAACTGATTCTGATTATTTTCTGCTTATTTTCAGGAAATTACCTTGCAAACCTAACCTGCTTGGTCTCGCGTGTTCTATAAATGTGAAACACGTATTTTCCTCCATAAGCGACTGCCTGAAGCCATAACTTGAAGTATTTTGAATCTGAACTATGGAAACTGTCAGATTTTGGACTTTGACTGTTTATTGATTGTTGTCGTTGATTTTATTGATTGTTGAGTTGTTGTTTTTTTTTGATGGGGTTTGTTCAAGCTGTTTTTGATTCACATTTTAGTGATCCTGAGGTCATGGATTCATACAAAGTAGTCAATCATGAAAAGAATTCGCTGCGCATGATCGGCGATCGGTGTGCAAGAACGCGAGCACTTTGCGGCGCACCTAGTGTACCTTTATGCGCTTATAAATCATTAACTACAAAATATGGAACTCACTCCTAAACTTTGGTTCCACGTAGTAATGGACAGCATTCGAAGAAATCCTCCGGGAATACGGTAGCTATTTGCCTCTTTTGGCGCGAAAGTCCCGGGATTTGAATTTCGGAAAAGGGCATGTGAGAGGACGAATAAAATGGGTGTTATATAGAAAATGGGCTTCATTTGACCATATCACTTCAATTGTGAGAATGCATTGCTCACCTGGAATTAAAAAAGGTAAACGTTAGATACTTTTTTTTAGTTCTTACGAGATCAAGTACAAATAAATGCAGAAGTAGATTTTATTTCCGCCGGCATTTCTCACTAACCAAAAACCAAAATCTTAGATCTTTGCAAGTATAGCATTCTCTATCGTAAAAAGAGTTACTGTATGTAATTAAAAAGGTGTTTTTGGTTCTATGGTGAATATACAAAAAGAGAATAATTCAAAGTGTTATTTCAATGACAATGACGGGACAAAAAGAGAACAATTCATATTTCAATACCTTGCTGCAGCCATTGAAAGCACAATAACTTCCATCAGTCAGAAATTTCACGAAGTAATATTTTTATTTCAAGCAGGACCAAAAAATTGCCGTACGCAAGGGTTTCTTTGCAGCAAGTCTCATATTAGTGACCAACAGTCCAACTCTTTAGCTTTTAAACAAATAAAATAGTGAATAATTTAACAACCTAGGACGTCAAGCATCTAATACCTTCTTTTTTCTCAGTCAGTATACGAAAGCTAACGTGCACTTAACAAATATAGGGGTGTAAATATCCGAGGTTAGTCTTTTTAAATATCTGAGCATTGTAGTAGAAGGAAGGCCGGGCAATTTTTTGGTCCTGCTTGAAATAAAAATATTACTTCGTGAAATTTCTGACTGATGGAAGTTATTGTGCTTTCAATGGCTGCAGCAAGGTATTAAAATATGAATTGTTCTCTTTTTGTATATTCACCATAGAATCAAAAACACCTTTTTAATTACATACAGTAACTCTTGGAGATTTTCTTGTGTTGAATTCTGTTGGCTCTAAAAGAAACAATATTTGAATTATCACAAAAACTGAAAGTTTAGGGGCAGCGATAAGTTTGCACAGTGAGTGTTCCCAATAAATGACTAATGTTTCCGAAAGTGACTTTGATTAAGTGACATGAACGAATGGACGAGATAGTGTGAAAATGCAATTGAAAATGGAACTCAATAGTCAATAGAGTGAGCTACACCAAATAAATGCAATAATATTCACGGCCGGGGCAATAGCAATCGCTAATTGTCGATAGCGTTGATAGTTATTCAAAACAGAAGCAATCCCTTGGGTTTCATCATGTCCGTGTCTATGCAAATGTAGAATCAGCTAGCGGCCGCCCCGCCGCTAGTGACTCTATTTAAAATATCTGTATATACAGTGCGCGTCTATAAGTTTCCGGGCACCCCAAAATTTAGCCCTAATTTGCGAAAAAAAAAACATTTTTTGAGAAAATCAACCATCCTACCAAATCGGGGATGGCCAAAAACCTAGTGACAAAAAATTTCAGCAAAAAATTTGACAATGTTATCATAAGTGGAGAGTATCATTAACCTTGTGGAGGTGTGAGCGTTGCAAGAAATGGCTTAGCTTGGGGTTTGACAAGGCCAAATTGTAGTCCAAACCACAAGTGCCATCAAAAATTGTTGACGTTTAGTAGTTCCAAAGCGGATGAATACCAAAATATCCATCCGTTACATGATAAAAAAGTGCCCTCTTTTCATATGACAAAATGTACTACCTCTTGCCGAAACATGTATGTAGGCCTCCATCATCCTCCTTAGAATGATCAGTGTCCAGTCAAACCGTTTCATCGCCGCGTAGAAAAGGAGTTTTTATTTTTCTAATTTTAATTGTTGACTAAGGACCCGAACCCATTGCCTAGAATTCTGGGTCTGAAAGAGCGCAGCGTAATCGCACGGCCAATACGCCGCTAGTAGAGAATAAGTCGATCCAGTTTGTCTTGAGAGTTGGTTTAGTTACCCAAGTTTAAAAGAACATTGCCTTGAGGGCAAGGGCGCTTATATTACCGTCCCTTAATAGGGTAATCATATCCCTCTAGCCAATTTTTGCAAGCCCTCTGATAAGATGGGCAAAGACAGTACGGCCAGTTCGACGCCCTGTCAGAATGAACAAACATTTGAAAATTGTTGTAGAGCTGTTATGTCTTAAAAAGAAACTGATAAAAGGATAAAATATTTGCAAAACTTAGAATGCCTGACACCAGTACTTATACATTGCTTGATTTCCATTGTTTTATTTTCTAACCTGTCGGCCACCGCCGCCTGATGCGTCTTCGCACAAGCACACCCTGACGTCACATATTGTACTGTAATCGCGTATCATCTTTTCAGGTTCTGAAGCTGGATTCGCTGATTATATGACCTTTCCCTTCTTCGAACGAATCTTTTGGATGAGTCACGTGCCGGAATTCACTATTTGTGATACAAAGGTTAGATACTTCTTTGAATCGTAAGATTCGTAAGATCTTCGGGAAAAAAAGTAATGTTGCGTTTGCTTATCAGATAGAAAGAGCAGGCTTTCAGCAGTATTTATATGAAGTGCGCGATTCGTAAAATCCAAAATTCGTATAGTTATTCCCTCGTAAACACATAGAATTTAGCTCGTGAACGCGTCATTAACAAGCTCAATTCATCGGCGTGGGTATGAAGTATGAAGTATTGTAAGACATACGAGACAATATGTGATAGTAATTATTATTCTAATATTATCTCTACCAGCCGTTTGAAGAGCCCTACGGGCTCTTCTCCGACTGGGGGAATTGTTACCCTATTTAAAAAAAAGCAATTTCTTCAAACGTAAAAAAAAATTTTCATTTACGTTATGTTGAAACGTATAATATGGTTCTGGACTTCATGCAAATTTGCTAATTTGCTATTACAATTGCTCTTCTATCTCCTATAAGATCCTCCTCCTAATATGCCAGCAAAGGGCTTTATAAAGCGGTTGGAATTTGTGTGGAGTGTGGATACCTGAATGCGGCAAATGCACAGTCTCTGTAGAGGAGCTCAACAGCTCAACATCAGCTAGCATAGCTCAACATGAGGGCTGGCGCCCTCGTATTATTACAGTACTATCAAAAGCCAACATTTAATTTTTCGATTAACACATCATAAACACACAGTAAACGGAACTCGTTAGTTCCATTTTTGCTCACTGAACTGCAGCTTCTAATATTGTACCATTTTAGGCTTTCCCTGGAGCTGACTACCCCAAACTGACAAAATGGTACAGTGCAATGGTGGAAAAACCGGATGTTGGTTCTTTTTTCTCATTCTTACACCGTGAACGCAACGAAACTCAAGAGTTGCGCGCGGCAACAGTTTGGGGGTGTTTCCCGCAAAAGAATTTGATGATCGCCGCAAAAAAATTTTCACTGTCACTGACTCTGGTTGCCGTTTTGGTGCGGGAAACACCCCCAAAATGTTGCGGGAAACACCCCCAAACCGTTGCCGAAACGGTGCGGGAAAAGTAGCAAAAAGAAAGCAGCATGTTGGAATCGAACCCTCCACTCTTGTTAGCTACTTTCTCTGAACTGCGCCTTGGACCACTCGGCCACAAAGCACATGTAAGATGCGGAAAAATATTAGTACAACTTACGGCAGTTCCTCCGAACTGCACTTACGGCAGATCCTCCGAGCGCTTTCAAAAACGTTGCCGAAAAGGTGCGGAAATGGTGCGGGGCGCAACTTGCGCCCCGCACCATTTCCGCACCGTTTCCGCACCTTTTCGGGAAACACTTTGCGCGCCATTTCTATTCCGCGCGCTTTGCGGGGCGCATTTTGTTTCCCGAAATGGTGCGGCGCGCAACTTATCGGCTCTCAGTGCGGTTTAAGTACTTCTCTTTTTTGTGTATGGACAATGGGCGAATATCCATAAACAGTGAATTCTGGGAAAGATTCACGTTGGAATTTCACAAAAACGTCTCTCACTCAATTAATGACCATAGTGAGAGACGTTTTTGTGAAATTCCAACGTGAATCTTTCCCAGAATTCACTGTTTATGGATATTCGCCCATTGTCCATACACAAAAAAGAGAAGTACTTAAACCGCACTGAGAGCCGATAAGTTGCGCGCCGCACATTTCGGGAAACAAAATGCGCCCCGCAAAGCGCGCGGAATAGAAATGGCGCGCAAAGTGTTTCCCGAAAAGGTGCGGAAATGGTGCGGAAATGGTGCGGGGCGCAAGTTGCGCCCCGCACCATTTCCGCACCTTTTCGGCAACGTTTTTTGAAGCGCTCGGAGGATCTGCCGTAAGTGCAGTTCGGAGGAACTGCCGTTTTACTAATATTTTTCCGCATCTTACATGTGCTTTGTGGCCGAGTGGTCCAAGGCGCTGTTCAGAGAAAGTATCTAACAAGAGTGTAGGGTTCGATTCCAACATGCTGCTTTCTTTTTGCTACTTTTCCCGCACCGTTTCGGCAACGGTTTGGGGGTGTTTCCCGCAACATTTTGGGGGTGTTTCC
>JAANDG010000653.1:0-78309 GCA_036852015.1 Pelodera strongyloides | reverse complement strand
AAATGCCAGAAAATAGCAGCGGATACCAAAGATCAGATAAAACGGAAAGTGAAAATGGAGTAACAACGGTTAATAATGTCGAATGGCCAAAACTGGTATTACAATACGAAACACTGCGATATAAAACAATCGGCAAACGGAAGCAAAACCAAAAGGAATAACCACAAGGAAAAAATTATAACAAAATCATGCGCGAGAAACCAAAACGTAGCAAACCGGAATAGAACTAGAGAAATTGAGAAACAGGAGATAAAAGTAAGACCCCGGCAACTTCCCTGCGTTCTACCAAGAGACGCTTGCTCATTCGCCCTTCCAGCGATCAATCTGACTGACACCGACAAAGTGTAGGTTAATCCGGTATGAAGTTTCCATCTTTCTCACCGTCGACCTCGAACACGCGGTGTGCTGCTTTCTTCGCTCTCACAGAAGCGCGTATAGGCTCCGCTGGCGCTGATGCGCGATACTTCTGAAATACTGACTTGAGCACAGTACACATATACACGTATCTACCAACAAAACTTAATCTCACCACCATCTTGGCGCTTCCATGCTTCCGCCAAGTACTTTCTAGTATGTTGCTCAGTAGCCTCCACATCTAGCCACCGAAGCCCACACAACGCCAAAATCCTCAGAAGAGCGAAAAACCCCGAGCTGCAAACAACACTCGGCGCGCGCTAAGCACTCCACACACTACCAAAAAACCCGCAGCACCCTTTCCACATCTAATTTCTTTCTAACTCCCTATGTACTGTAGGCGGAGCACACTTTCCCGCTGACTTTGCCATCGAATATACAATATTTTTCCTTTCCGTTCAGATACTCGAAGTGTAATAAAACGCAGCAGTCGCAACGAACCACTGCTTAAACTGGTACATCTCCTACTAGAAACACCAATACAGACATCGCACCTGAAAGCTTGTAGTTCGGAGCCACGTGACTCGGACCACGTCTGAAGGCCCGAAGCGAGGCTGCCGTCAGCGTGCCTTGCCTGGCCGTCACCGCCACCACAGCTCGAAAAATCTTCTGTCCTCCACGCTCCGACAAATCTCCACAATACGCCCGGACACCGCTAAAAGACCAGAGTAAGGGTGGGAGGGTGGGACACATAACAAACGCCTCCGCAAAATACGAAACAGAATGGCCCTCGGCCAACCGGAGGCGTGCACTGCACATGGGAACAATGGCCTAGAATGACTTGGGAATACACCCGCCTTGCTTATAAAGGCCTCGGCCCCGCCCGCTGGATTGACTGAGAGGCAGCCCTCAATAATCAATCGATATTCACACAGAAAGCACGTTGCAAAAAAGGGGCTGCCACGCCAACAACTAATCAATACCGTTTGATGTGTCCTTTTTTTGCAAAACTAGACATTCCCTACGGCCGTGAGATTGCTATAGCACCCCTGCCTTGCGGCGCACGGAACTCGGGGTCTTTGCTGATTTGACTTTGACATTTTTTGACTACGCAGGTGGGAATCTATTGTTGTACGTATCTACTGGATGTAGGTAGTTGACCAGTTGGTTGTTAAGTTAAAAAAACACAGCTCTTTAAATTTTCACGGATCCAAGAAAATCGCGATAGATATTTATGTAGGAGCGAAACCATCTGAATCGCAGTCATGACAAAAACAGTGTAGTGCCAACTTCTCAACCTCTCAACCATCAAGTAGACCGAATTGAAAACCCATACTACCTGTTCTATCAATAAAGTCCTGAGTCCTAAACGTTGACAGTGGTATGCAGTACACGTTCCGATAATGCCACCACCGACAACGATCACATCAAAATCAGTCATTCTACCTAAAAACTATACGTTGTTATGAGACTTAAAACGTTTGTTTACAGCAAAAACAGCAGTCCGACAGCAAACAACAAATGAACATAAAGAGAATGCAAATAAATAAATAAACAACAGAACTTAAGATAAAAATAAGAATTTTGTCTGTGCCCTACGAACATGGTCGTTAAGATAACAGTGTCGGTTATCACTGTGATAAGATTTAATGATCGGGGCTAATTTGAGAAAGAAATAATAGCTTTTTGCTGACCTTTGACCTTTTTTCTTGCTTTTATAACACTCTTAAATAGCAAAGGTTTATTGATTGAATACTCAACATATGTGGCAGGCATATAACACACGTCTCACACGCCTCATACTTCTAGATATTTGCGTTGAATCTTTTGAGACTGAAGAATGATACATCATAGGGCAGCTTCTTCTCGGCGGCCATGTGAGCGAGAGTGTTTCCAATTCCGGGCGCAACCTACAAATTAATAATGAAATATTCATCACAATAAGCATCTAACTAAACTTTCCCGAAAAGATTTCCCGAAAAGACTGGCGGAAATCACCATATTACGCAACATTGATGTTATTGAAGGCTTCATTGTAGGGCAATTACTCACACCTCTCATTGTAAGGATGAGAACTCAGGTAACAAAAGAAGGTTCTATTTTGGTATAATATTGGGATACGAAAAAAATACCTTATATCCTGAGCCTGACATGCATCCAGCGATAAGGACATTCTTGTCTTTCGGATGCCAGTCGATCACGTAATGACGGTCAGATGACATCTGCAATAACTCCGTTTAGGACACGAACGTTGGAAAAAACTCATGCGTCAAAACTGTTGATTGTGAGAACATACTTCTTGTCAGAAGACCATATTGCATTCCCAGCAAAACACAAAGTCCATGAACATCATAGGTTTCCCGTATGGACATATCGGAGCAGTGATGTTTTTCCATTTTGCTTCATGATGGGTTTTGTTCACCAAAGAAATGCTTACTGTGTATTTACACTTGTCCAAATAAGCAGGCTTCGTGTGATCGAGAAGTTTGATGTGTTCTTGTATATGTCTCGCCGGAAGCTCAATGATGTGCTGACTTGGATCAGGGATTTCATCACCAGCAGTAAATGGATCACCTTTATCGTTGCAGAACTAAAATGGCGTTGATGAGATAACTAGAGGGAGGGTACTCGAAGCTCATGACCATCATACGTCAATATAATAAAACTAAACAATACACTACTTCAGTTATCTGCTATATACAGTATGCGCGTGATCCTTGTTGAATATTCATTTTTTGGAAATTATTAGACCAACGAAAATAGATTGAGTTGTTAACCAACCTTAATGGCGTCCGGATAGTCCACGGCAGGCATTCCAAACGCCGCCTCACCACTGTTTGTATTGTGTACAATAAACACTGGGAACTCTTCCCGAGTAAAGGAATGTATGTCCTTTTCTTCACGAGGACGCCAGTATGTCACGGCCATCGCCAGCGGCTAAAACGGCATTCAGGAACACACTTACCAAAAGTCACATTACATAAGGAGTTTGAAAGAATATCAGTAATCGCTCCATTTATTGTGCATTGTCATATATCCCGTACCTGTACTTTTGCCGCTTTGTTCACTTCGGGTATCAGTTCTTGTAACCAGGTTCCCACGGCAAAGACCAACTTCTTGGTTGTGTAGCTACCAGTGCTAGTGTTAACGTGGACTCCATCATCCTCTGTGCTGTTTGATACAAACTTTTGCTGATCGAATGCGGTGCCTCCGAGCTTCACGAACTCATCCTGAAAGATTTTTTTTTTGTTGAATTGTTATGCAGTATTATGATTTTGTATTTAAATAAATAAAAAGTACCCGGAAGGCATTTAGCCATTTGTCAGCGTAGAGCACTCCGCCCATTGGATCGAATACAGCACTCCATGACGAATCATAAGTGAATTGAGGAAACTTCTTGTTGATCTAAATATCTGGTTCTTGCCGTTTTCTTTTATTAAGTTACAAATGTTGGTAAATTTTCTTCTACAGAATGCCGCATATACAGGATAAACGTTTGGTTAAAAGTTCCCACAAACCTCCTCGTTGCCCAAAAGTTCGTGTTGCAATTTGCACTTTTTCAGAATTTCCGAAATCTTGTTTGTGCCATGATTGTCGCCCAGAAACAAAAGCCCCGTTTTCCTGAAGGTTGAGTCAAAATTTTTTTTTATTAATTTGCGAACCAATAAGTGCACATGGTCATTTCAAGGGGTTAGAATATCCATATTATGCGTATACGTATATTTGACTCACTTCCATAGCTTTTCTCCACGCTTCTTTTCCAACTCTGCGATTTGTCCGTAGGCATCGTCAACGAGGGGAATATACTCCGCATTTGTATGAGCATATCGAATGATTCGTGACTTTCCGTGCGAACTTCCATTTAAATGCCCAAATCGGAACTGAACTTAAATGTGTGTATTTTGCAAAGCTAGTCTTTTTCAAATCAGGACGTATCTGATCTATTAGTAAAATATCTTTTTCAAATCAGGACGTATCTGATCTATTAGTAAAATATCTTTTTCAAATCAGAACGTACCTGATCTATTAGTAAAGTCCTCATCCCCAAGCGTTGACAGTGATATGCAGTACACGTTCCGATAATGCCACCACCGACAACGATCACATCAAACTTTGACATCGTTCCTAAGCAAACGTTTCTCAGAATAACATATCCGAAAACCAACGCATGAGTTTTAAATGAAGCGGAGACATGCAATCAAAAACTAAGAAAGTCAGTGTTTAGTCCTAAATAACGACAAAAACTACAAATGATAAAAATAATTGGAAGATGTTAATGGGGATTTGAGTGTGCGATGCAAGTCAATCATTAGCAGACAATTAGCAGTACACATAAAGCAAAATCCCACGTGCTGTTTTCTGTTTGTTCTTTTAAACCCTTGGCGGTAAGGGCGTGCACGTAAATTGCACCAAAAGATCATCCTAGAGACATCCGAGATCAAAGGACAGTTGTTTTGAATCATGCCTATTATCGCTGATCAGACAACATACATGAATGATGCAATCCGGGAACAAGTTCTGAGTACATGGCTACAATTTGTGTATTAGGATACAAACGGTTGTGTTTGTTTCTCTCTGAAACAGCGTCTTTGTACAAGAGTTTGTTTACTTCCCTTTTTATTTTTTAAACAAGCTTTGCTAGATAAGTAGAAAGGGATCCTTCGGGGGTAACATATGACGTGCTGCATGCCTGACCGTGATAATTGGTCTACCATAAACCTTGCAAACTGTCGTCAACTGTACGTACGTTTCGACATTAAATGACGATTGGACAAGTGAATTGAACTGAAAGAAACCATGTTGACCAATAATGTCATTTCTGCTTGATCGGAAGATATCGTCATGTCATGGCCAATTGTGCCATCTTCAGCCATGACGTATGAGTAATCCTGGGATAGAATAACTCTTATAAACTTTCTACTGTGTACGTCTAAGTATTGTTTCCGGACCAATATACATACATACATATATGTATTACAGCGTGTTTCCATGTGAGTACAGTGTAAACCACGTTATCAAGGGAACGAACTATCGATATCATATCAATTTACGGGTAGTTTCGAGTGCACGTGATCTGATACTGATACTTTCAGCAGTTCATATTCAGACAAAGGACTTCCGATTGAAGAATGTGGTAGCCGAATGCGCAGCGTAAAATTTCAATACACATAGTGTTGCTGCAAAAAGTTGCCAATACCTTTCTTCGCATTTTCGTCTACTGGTTGATTAATTTGGATGTAACCACGCATTTTCGAACAACCTGCTCATAACTGAATATAGAGACCAAAAATACACAAAAAATATTTTACGACCAAATGAAGGCACTTAGTGCAATAATAATAAAAACGTGACGACTGGTGGAGAGAAATGGTTGAAAGTCGTTAAACGTTTATCTGATTACTCGTTATGTTTCAACGAAAGATGCCCTTTGTTTTATATTTTAACGGCATGCGAATAAATACACCGTTTCCTCCTTTGCTGACTATATTTGTCCGTTTAACGTTCAGCTAAATTGTTCGTATTAAATAAACGACTGGTTTCTTTCACCAAGTGTCTATGCGGAATGTGACTTTGTATACGCAAATACGTGCTCAAAAATCATATTCGAAAAGTATATTTGCGTTTGAAACTGATAGATTTACTTTCGCCTTTTACAATATTGTATTGAAAAATGTATGAGATTTTTACGTGTATGCAATATGTATATCCAATCAATGGCAAGTTACTTCCATAATACGGTCGTAAAAAGCCTGCGCGAAAAATGCACCAAGCGTAAAATTGATGATATTGATAAGCCTCGGTGATAGCCCTGCTATGAATGATACTATCAAAAAACATTTGTGTACTAATAGTATCTATACCATTATAACTACTTGAACGATTTTCTAATTCCAAGTAAGATTCTTCAACTTTGCCAACTTGTCCCTTTCAAGGAAATAATACACACTGTTTGTTCTTTGTTTGCAACCAATAACATTAAATTCGATTGTACTTTATTTCCCACCGATTGTACTATTTTCAATCGTACAATGATAAATATGATGTCACGATTTCCTGGTAACTTCCTTCTGATGGGAACATACAAAACTAGGCATATATGAAAACCTGTCTCAATTTGTTGTCCTTCATAGTGGTATTGCGTGCGCCATAAAGGTCCTGCTTAACCTCCGTACCCATTTTAGCAGGATGAGCGTTGACTACGATGTGATCGTTGTGGGAGCCGGTATTATTGGTAGCTGTATTGCTTACCACTCTCAGAAGATGGGAATGAAGACTCTACTACTCGAACAAGTAGGAACACGAACTAGACCCTTATTTTATCTAGACTTCAGATTTTGTTGTAAGACTGTTGAAATTGAGAACTTGTGGAACAACATTATGAAATAACAAAATAGAAGATGCAAAAATTCAGGGTCCTTAAGTTCTATTTAGTTTCATTTCGGACACGGACTGGGTAGCTCGGTGGGGAAGTCGCGCATCATTCGGTATGCTCACAACGAAGCGGCATACATGCCACCAGTAATCGATTCCTATCAACAAATTGCCGAGCTTGAGAAGAAAAGGAACGAGAAATTGTGGAAGTAAGCTTTTTATATTCCATTGGGCACATTTAGTGTTTGGTCGAATCACTAAGTACGAAAATAAGTGCTATTATAGAAGAACTGGTCTCTTGTTCCTCGGAAGCTTAGGAGAAAGCAAAGCGATTGCAGATGTCCTCAAAGAGTTCAAAATTGACCATGAACTACTCATCGGAAAGCAGGTAAGTACATCAATCAACGATGCATTGCCCTTTAGCAAGTTTGGGTCTTTCGTCGCAATAATAAGCACAATTCAACGCGGAATTTGTTTGAGGACACCCAAATTGCGCAAACTTGCAGCTATACAACGAAGTCTTTCAGATAAACGCCAAATACCCACAGTTTGAGTATGACGAGTCATGGGCTGCAGTCTACGATCCAATGGGAGGAGTCCTATTTGCAGACAAATGGCTTAATGCCTTCCAGGTTATTTGAGTGACTTACAACACTTACTTTTTACCGGTCTCCAGCATGCAAAATGCTAATTTATCGCAAAACATTTTTTCAGGACGAATTCAGGAAACTTGGAGGCATCGCCCTTGATAATCAGAAGGTCATCTCGTACCACTATTCTCCACAGAGTGTCGTCGTGCGAACACAAGATAAGGTCAGAAAAACGCTCATCAAAAATCCGAATATACATGTGTACACGCCCTCAGAGATTTTGAATAATTAAACCACACAACTTTCAGATTTACTTCGCGAAAAAATTGGCACTGGCGGCAGGGACATGGATGCAAGGACTCGTGCCTCAACTGAAGGAAATTTCCGGAGCACAGGTTAATCCCTATTTTATAGCAATTTGATAATGGGATTTATATATGTATTAAAATTAAGTGAGTCATCAGGGCTTGTCATCAACTTCATGCTTGTTAAAGTCGACAATTGTGGTGCATTACACACTTAAGTTGTGGTTGTGGTACTTCCTTCCATACTCGGTTGTTTTTTGTAGTCTAGTCAGTAACTGTGGTTTTAGCCTGAATCAATCGCCGTCACTTACTGGAGACCAAAAAGAAAGGAGGATATGCATTACTTCACTCAAAACGAATTCCCTGTCTCAATTATGTTCAACAAGGAACAAGACGTTTGCGTCTATGGACTGCCATCGACTGATTATCCAGACGCAATCAAGGTGCTCTAATTTAATATTCAATCGATTGCTGGGTGTTGCTCAGTCAATGAAAGCAACATAAACTAGACATTGCAATACTCAAATAATACATATTATTTTTCGGGCGGTTTTATGGTATTATGTTCGTAGTAATTATGGTTCGCAGTTTGTTTTATATGCATTACTTGAGAAGCTTGAACTGTCTTCCACTTAACAAATTTTAGTTTGGTTTCCACGGCGGCGCATTCTATAACATTGGCGACAAAATTCCTGTCCATGGAAGTGCCTCGGTGGAGAAACCTCGCCAGCATCTTCAGAAATACATTAAGATGATCGATGCGAGCGAACCTGCATACGTGGACAATTGCAAATATACAGTGGGTTATTCGTCCTCTTTCAAAATTGGAACGTAATCATTGGTACGTAATCACAAAGAGCAACTTCACCAGTGTGTGGTTTGTTGTTAGAAAACAAACAACTATGCTAATTTTTATTATTTTTAAGTAACGAGTCTTGGACACTGAATATGCTGAATTTGCACAGCTGGAAATAAACAAGAAAACGCTCTCAAGTGCAAAAATCAGTCAGAAATTCTGCAACGACTTAGGAAATACTAGTCCCTTCAGAAATCGAAAGACGAAAACTACGTGATCGACCGGCATCCGGAAGCTCCTAACGTTTTCATCGCCGGGTGCATGTCAGGATTGGGCTTCAAGGTAAGCTGGCACTCAATGCAAACAAATATACTGCACTTGTTGCACGTGTAGCCGTCTTCATATCGTCGCATGTATTTACACACAAGATTAATATTCTAAAAACATATGATGACTCTGAATAATAGTATATCTCAACACCACGTCTCCCTTAATTGCTTATGTCTCTTTCCAGGTTGGTCCGTCGGTAGGCAGAGCCATGGCTCATATGATGGCTGGAAAACCAACTCCCGTCGACCTCTCATTCTTCAGTCTTGACCGATTCAGAAAAAGCAAATTGTAAATTCACTCTAACTTAGGTACACAATAAAGAGGTACACAATACGTGAATCAGAGACACAAAAAAGCATGGATATAGCTCATGATCAAGAAAGTAAACATTATGTATAATCAATGATTCAATGATTGTATGTTTAATGGCCTTCTTTCGGATATAATGACATCATCAATCGAAGATGTCTACGATTTCATAATCGTCCAACACAAAGTGAAGCAATGTCCTCATGTTCCTCAATGCTATATGATGTGCTCGTCGAGCGTCATTGTGCTAGTGCAACCCGTAATAATAACACAAGAAATTAAAGATTTCCATCTAAAGTTGATGTCAGAATCAAGTTGGAACAAAAACAGGGTGTAGCTCAGAGCAGAGCTCCGACAATTGCTTCAGGAGATCAACGGATGTATTATTTTTTCAAAACAAAAAATCATGTATACTCTTTTGCATGTTATCCGTATGTTTTAGCCGTAAATCCTGTGAGCTGTTATGTTATGGTTTGGAAAAATTCAACCTATTTTCCTGAACTTTAGACGTAAAAACTCTCTTGCATTCCAGATTCAAGCGTTTCGGTTTTCCGAGAAGTCCACTGGGATCCAATGTATCATCTCGTGTTTGCTTTGTGTTGCTTAACACTGCTAGACATCCACAGTCTTGAGTGCACTCATAACATTGAACGATCAGTTTCCGTAGGAAGGGTCCGTTTTCGCACTCGTCTGCAAAAATACCCCGATCTATGTCTTACGTATTGTCCAGTCACTTCAACCCTTATTACGTATCTTTTGTTGTGCCATTGGCAAAGAGCTCCCCGAAACGGTGGCCGGTTAAAATGACAACAAACTTTGATAAATTACAGAACATTCAGGCACAAGTATCGTAATACATCTGTTATTAATTCGTTTTTCACTGCTTGTCGTTACTTTTTTTTATGATTCCTATCTTTTCAGACTAGCTCGCAATGAATTTTGTTACCTCGGCTATTTCGACGGTTAAACCGAGGTAACTCTTCTTTTTTCTTTAATATAAACTTTACTAATTGTAAATTTTACTAACTTTCCTAAAACATAATATTTATGCACATGACATTCAGGTTGGACGACTCTGGCACTGACCGGCTGAATTACTATTACTCCACAGTAATGATTATGGTTATTTCACTGACCATTACTGCTAAGCAGTACGTCGGATCTCCACTTCAATGTTGGGTGCCAGCCCAGGTAAAATGTTTAGTTCTTGCCTCTTCTAAAAGAATTTTTCGAACATATTGATCATATCAACCTTGTCCATCATTCTGCCCACCAATAAGACACAACTTTTACCAACCGTGGCATAAATCATACATGCGATGTCGTCCCTTCCAACAGGTCGTTTCAGTTCACCAGCGCTTGGGAACAATATGCAGAAAATTATTGTTTTGTGTATAATACATATTGGACGCGGCCGAATGAAGAAGTGCCAGCTTCACTCGACCAGAGGTTAGTGATGAAGCAAAACAAATAAAGTTACCGTACCACGGATCATGTAATTTGTGTTAGAGTGCAAGTCGCAGTTTCGTATTTGTGCTGTTTTTCATAAGAATATACCGAACGTACTTCCATCAAGCACACCATTACACATAACAACAAATAATACAATTAAAACATTTGCTTTAGAGTAAGCCAGCAGCTCATATACTATCAATGGGTGCCTTTTATCATGGCACTTGAGGCGTTCTTCTTCTATCTGCCAGTTGCAATTTGGGGTCAATTGAGTAGAAAGAGTGGTCTCAACATAGAAAGTATTGTGAAAACTGCACAAGCGGCTGAGGACGGAGAGGTAAGAAAGCAGACTATTATAGCCCCTAATTGATTAAGCTAACATGCCTTTTGACAAAACCGGCTGCGAAGGACAAACTTCTTTCTTATAGCTAATGTCAAGTAATTATTTGAGGAAGCAGTTCGCGAGAAGAACTTGAATATAATCACTGTCCATTTCGAGGACTATATCAAACTGCAGAAAGCGAGGAAGGATGGTGCATCCTTTCTCACACACATCACCAAATTTGGGCAATTAGATGGAACGTATATCAGCAAGTTGGTTGTCTGCTAAGTTCTTTTCTCGGAACTATTATGCTGTATTTGCGGTAGTTTTCATTTCCTCGTTATTACAATACACGCTCTCCTACTGTTAAACATAAAAAGGCTGCGAATAATAATCACGCAAAAACATGTGTATTTTAGCGTCTACATGTTCACGAAGGTTCTCTATCTTTTAAATCTGATCGGCCAGTTCTTGATGATGAACCAGTTTCTTGGACAGAACAATCACTTCTGGGGAGCGTCGATTCTCTCTGACATTCTAAGTGGCTCCAATTGGGAAGATACAGGTTCTTTGTAAAAAAATTTGATTACGTATTATATTAGTATCTATCATTCCAAATGGACGGCAGTGGATCCTTTTTTAATTATTGTTAAGTTTGTTCTTTGGTGATACAAAGACATACTTGAGTGCCTACATACCCTTGCTGAGTGAAGATCGAGTTTGATGTGATTGGTTTCCAATTTAAACTAGGAAATGTACCACACTGGTAGATCTTTGAGATTTTCCAACTTTCCGATATTTCCAAGATTAAAACCAATGAAAGCAATAAAAATACCAATATGTTTAGGAAACTTTCCTCGTATTGCCATGTGCGACTTTCAGGTAGTAAATGCACGATAACGCAAAATATAACACAATTATCTTACACACTTGCACATAAATCCACAACTAATATGTTGCTAACGGAGTTGAAAAAAAAAACATAGAAAACTAATTGTCGCTCACAATAACCGTTGTTTGTATTTTCGATCGAAATTAGCAAGTGGGAAGAAATTTTATCTAATGTAGAGCCTTGAACAGAATAAATATTAACACAACAATGTTGATTTTGCAGGTGCGAGTACTGGGAAATATCCAACGATACTCTGTGCAATGCGTATTGGTGCTCAACATGTTCAACGAGAAGATTTTCCTATTCCTTTATTGGTGGGTTCCAATTATCGTAAAAGTTTATCAGCCGCTTGAGAATCAAAAAGTTAGTAGATGCCATCCCCACTACGACTACCAGTACATACACACGGTCGATGGTCGTTTTCAATTTAGGTGGTTCGTCGTTGTTTACTGCTGCACTCTCACTGACACCATTCAATTATTTGTGAACTCGAGGATGAGCAAGAAGAAAATAGACTACATTAGGAAGTGAGTTCACACTGAAATAATATTAGTGTTAATTATTTATATTTATATATATAATATCCTATTCCTCTTGCTGCCTAAGAGCTAGCAACCTGCTGCAAACTGCTCATGATACTTATTCTACTCTTTAGGTTCATCAAGATCCCTGTCGACGAAGCGCTAATGCTTGAACAGTTTTGTGCGGACAAGATCACCGCTGATATTGTCATTCTTCTTCGGATGATATCCGGACATTCGAGTGAAATTGTGACAACGGAACTCCTCGACACATTATATCGCGAGTTTAAGTAAGTCCTCCATTGGTAATTGGTTCGAGTGGTAATAGCTGTGGTGTGCGATTCCCACCCATACAATGCACCAATTTTGGATCATCTTGAAAATTAACAGCGACCTATTGTACACTCTTCTGAAACTGGACGATAATAGAGCGCAGGAATACTTCATTACTTTGTAAGAAAACGACATCCCGCGAGTCTCATAATAGCTGACATTTAAGCAAGCTATCAAGCATCGAATCAAACCAAACCACCAAGGAGAAAACTTAATCCATGATCCTTTCAGACACATCACGTACAACGGTGGGGACCGGAGAAGTATTGATGCCGATAATGAGAAACTGCCCCTCGTATTCCCGTAAAAACGATTGCGAAGCTCCAGAAGAAGTTGTTATTCATCCTGTTTCACATTCACCCACACCTAGCAATCATATATCTCCCGGGCAAGCGTATCTTGGCAAACTTTCATTCAACATTCACTTAGAATCTTCTCTTCAAAGCAAACCTCCGCATACTGCTATGAAAAAGCCTCCACTTCGAAGTAAACTCAATCGGCAACCCTCTTTTCTGGAATCTCAAACTTCGAAAGAAACACCCGTTCAGCAAGACCTCCCGTCTCGTATTCACCCAATGCATGTTTCAAAAAGATATCTGATGCGAGCACGATTAGCTACCTATCCCGAACAATCAGAAGAGCATAGTTCCACGGAACTAGAACCTCCAATATTCACTGGGTGGGTAAAACATAACCCTCATTCCAAAACACAGTCTACTAGCGGACGGCATTCGCCAATCAATACTACATGTATCGCTCAATCATACCACCCTCTTTTATTCACTCTTCCTCACAGATCATCTTCAGCAGACGATGTTCGAGAAAGTGACTCACTCTGTGGCTCGCATTCGAAAACGCTCGGGTCCATTCCAAATGCTCTGCTCGAAAACACTGACTCTTCAACTAATCGTCGCAACTTGAACCACAAATCTTCGTTGCCAATGCTGGCCCTGGTCGCAAAGCAAAGTTTCAAGAAAACAGCCGCCACTAAAGCGATGCACTCTCGTTTCATTCAGTCAGGAAGGCAAATTTCACAAATCTCCTGTGCAACACGATCGTCCGAATGCACATCTTCAAGGAATGAGACCGTAATTGCTGCGATCATTAACGAGACGAAGAAGGAGAAAATTATTGAAGTGCCAAGCTCAACTATTAAAATCTCCTATTTTAGTCACGCTCTATCTAATAGTCTTTTCGATGTATTTGACGGCCTCACATCTTCAGCGACTTCTAAGGCAGACCTTGGAAAGAAGCGACTTAGAAATTATAAACGATTAAAACACATGACTAGAAGGCACAAACATCAAAGCAGCAGTCAAGATTAATTCATAATTTTTCATTTATTCCCTTTTTTATATTTAAATGTGTGTTTTTTTATTTTCTTTTGAACTCGAGACGGGTATCTAATTTTCCACTGCACTTTTTATGACTCCAATTACTTTTCCCTAATATTGGTCTGCACGCAATCCTCGACAAGCCAAAAATAAACTTTTATTCGACACTTTTCACTACTAAGCTACAATAAATACAATTACAAAATGCGAAAAAAGCAGCACAAGCAGGATAGAGCGGGAGACAATTTACATAAGCAGCCTAGCAAGTAAGAAAACTAAATAATTACATTAAATTTTGTTTATTAAACATTTCTACAAAAGAATAATTCGACAAGACGGTTTTTGACAAAAAATAAGTATTGCATGTTTTGACGTGTTTAGGTCCACTTTGTTCATTTGGAGCGTGCAATTGCTTTGAAGATTATTACCAAATTACATTGTAAACAATTTCCACAACTCAGTTAATTCACAAGGGGATGCCGCGCGACGTCGGTGGGATTTGATGAAACCGTTCCCATTAGCTTATCTCAAATCTCCCTAAATCGTTCGTCATTCCTTGCTTATTTACTTGTTATCGACGCTAAATATGACGTTAATTACTGGCAATATCAAAGCGTATATTATTATTAGTATCCATATCCATCTTGTCCGGCAAATGGGTTAGTGGGAGGAACAGTGGGTATTGGCTGTGGAGCAGCACCACCGTTTTGGTACGAACCACCACCGACAGATCCAACAGCTCCGATACCTGAGAAATTACCTCTTAAGCATAGACAAAAAAGATTAATTAAATAGTTGGACTTTGTTAGAGGTCTACACGGCTGCAACTGAAGCCACTAAATGAATTACGTGCTCAGTTGCGATTAACAGTGTCTTTGTTTTGTCAAATTGTGTTCTTGACCATAGGATTATGATTTATTTCAGAATACATTTTGCACGTTAATGTGTGTATGTGGTCTATATATTTGTATGTAAGTCAACAGCTCTCCACCATATTTCTGATTCGAATATGAGCATTTAAATGAGTTGAACAATACCTTCGGAGCTGCCTCCGTATCCATATCCCTCCTGATGTTCAGGGGGCACCGTGCCTATTTGGTCCACGAAACCTTCCTGTCCGAGTGTAGTGGCTGCGCCTTCTTCATAGCGACGCCATGCAAAGAATGCCGCTCCACCCTGAAATTCGTTCAGATCGTGACCGTTGAGCGGGGCTCTTGCTTGTGTTCAAAAATGGGGTTCATGTCAATGTAGCAGAAATAAGAATGTTTATATTAGCAGAAGCGTATTATGTTCCTAAACGAATTGAGAATGTGCCTTTTATTTTTTTCTTGAAGGGCAGAATATTCCCAGAAGCATGCATAGGAACTCTTTTTGGTCCGTCTCTGAAACCAGTAAGGATGCAACCGTACCCAAGCTCCAGCTGATAGGAATGAGAGGAGAACTGCCATCTTCGCCAAGCTGCCTTTGTAGTCTTCTTCCAATTCGAACGAGGAATATTTCGACCAAAGAGTGAAGAAAGAAATCACAAAGATGGCCGCAAATGAGGCTAAAAGGATGTTGAATGACAAAACAAAACCCATCAGAAGGGTAGCATATGTGTATTGCACTTGCATTGCACCACTTTGTGTATTGTTGTCTACTCAGCTCTAATTATTTACTCCGTGTTATCGCTCTTTTGCTACATCGGTACCGTATACACTAAGTTGTCCTTCATTGAAATCTTGTTTAGATAGTTTCCATATTTTCCACCACGTTCTCCATATCTCCACTTTTGTTATATCTTCTACTCGTAGTATATTGTTTTCCATCTTGTGGAACATCGCCTTTGACCTTAGTAACTCTAACCTGAGATCGCCAAGTCTCCAATCACCACCCTCTTTCTCGTTGGAATTGAGGATATTCTCTCGAACCTTGCATCAGCAATTAAAAGTGCCAGAGCGCCAGCCATGGAAAAGAATCCGAACGCGCTTCCGAAAGAACACGTCGGCGCCGAATGGTTGTACAGGCAAATCTGCAAAATCAATATTATACGTATCACAGCATATTTCGTGCAAAACTGCTCGATTGCTTCATAGGTAAATTGTTCTAAAAGACATGTACTCTTCATCCTAGTGGAGTGGAACATTTCAAAATAGCCCATCACAACCGTTCCTTTCCGCTTTAGGCCCACTGGTGGTAGTCACATTTTTTTTTATATTCTGGTAGTAGCAATCTTCTAATGAGAAGTTAATTAAATTATTATTTTTCATTTCTAACTTGTATTCACTTTGGATCGGCAAGTATTCCTTAATTAAATTTGGTCGAAAAAAATCATTTTACCGGGTGAATAAGCGTGGGAGACTTGTGCCACGCGCCCTTCGAAACACAATACCACAGACCAGCTCCAAGGACCTGCAATGAGGCAATTTAGACGGCATCTCTTCCCTCTCAGCGATGTAGACTATAGGCAGATATGCCAAAATACTATAGAAACACACTGCATTCATTCTTTCCCTGCACAAATCCTTTCTCAAAACAACATTCTATACAAGTTTATGTAGGCTGTCTTCGAGGGCGTACCCAAACATTTTGTTGATCGCTACAACGAAACTCAAGAGTTGCGCGCGGCAACAGTTTGGGGGTGTTTCCCGCAAAAGAATTTGATGCGCGCCGCAAAAGTTTTTCCACCGACTCTGGTTGCCGTTTTGGTGCGGGAAACACCCCCAAACTGTTGCGGGAAACACACCCAAACCGTTGCCGAAAAGGTGCGGAAACGGTGCGGGAAAAGTAGCAACTGCAAAAAGAAAGCAGGGTGTTGGATTCGAACCCTACACTCTTGTTAGATACTTTCTCTGAACAGCGCCTTAGACCACTCGGCCACACAACACATGTGAGACCTGTGCTTGCGGAAAAATATTAGTACAACAACTGCACTTACGGCAGATCCTCCGAGCGCTTTCAAAAACGTTGCCGAAAAGGTGCGGAAATGGTGCGGGGCGCAAGTTGCGCGCCGCACCATTTCCGCACCTTTTCCGCACCTTTTCGGGAAACACTTTGCGCGCCATTTCTATTCCGCGCGCATTTTGTTTCCCATTCCTTTGCGGCGCGCATTTTGTTTCCCGAAATGGTGCGGCGCGCAACTCATCGGCTCTCAGTGTAGGCTGATTGCCATTTTCTATGTACAACTACTAATTCCAATAAAGTTTGAAACCGCTGGTTATGCTCAATTGAAAACGGTTTGGAGGAAAACGCATAAAAGTTATGATTCGGAAAAATTGGCGGTTGCAAACAACGCTACAAAACGCGCTGAAGCACAACCATATAAAAAAAAACTATTTTTATTGCCGTGAAATTGTAAGGTTGGTGTCACACAAGGAGACATACAATTTTAGAAAAAAATTGCTGATATTTTTCCGGGGAGAAATTTAATAAGTGATTTTCCAAACAATAGAATTGGAATGTTTGAAACTTTGTTTCTTCATCTGTAATCTCTTACTGTTATACATTGTAATTTAAGCGCATAATTATATACTAGGAGAGTCATAATTGCACTTGTTGGTAAGAATCCCAAAATTCCTTGACCTCCATTAAAATAAGGCTAATTTTCACTCATTTACGTTCAATAAACGGTAAACACGAATGAAAGTCCATCGATCGTACACGTAGAACAACAAGTGTGTCTTCTCATTCATCAGAACATTCCATTCTTTACTGTCAAGAGTAATTTACATTAATGAAAGCAAAATTGAAGGGTATTTAAAACTCACGAAAGCTGCACATCGGAAGATTACTGTGGGCTTCTTCAGAAAAGAGTTCAGGTCGAATTGTCCTCCCGCTAAACCGGCACCATAGGCTTTCACGTTTTCCATTCTGAAATATAAGTAATAGATGACCAGCATTTGATAGGAATAGCTCAGTGTTGGAAAGATCGTAACAGTGAAAAGGAAAAAAAGAGCTTGAAATCTACCAAAACCTTTATGAAAAAATTGAATCTGAATTTGGAGAACACGACAAATGTTTTGAAACAACTATTGCACAGAAAGAAAATATTTTTGTTCGAAAAAGCCCACTTTAACACACGTTGCGCTGAAATCAGCGTTTTAGCAATAAGAGTAGAAAAGTTACTGACGAGGTATTGGGTAACTCGGTGTACTACATTCAAGGAAGACCAAAAACTCAGATATGATTTTTGGGTCGGCAGAGGGTTAATTTTGGGGTTTTGGGGCGGTTGCGTGCGGCCATAAAGCAGTGCGTCCAATTGGGGCCCAAACCGAGGAGCCGCTGAGGCCCCAGAGTTGGTTGGTGCGGATAGGTGAGGGAAATAGTCGATAGAGACGACGAGAAAGACCCACCCAGCCCCGGGAACCCGTTATTCAATTGACACTGTGTCCCAGAGCACCAAGTTCTAAAGAACACCAGAAGGATGGGAGGTGAATGTTCGTCAATGTGATGACACTAACTCAAGACTCGATATTTTTTCCGAAGGGATAAACAATTCAGGAGCTGCACAACTCTTTGTTTCGCAATCATGGCGGAGTAAACTGCATAACCTCCAGAGACACCGGTCGGTCCATCCAGTGGAGTATCAGCAGACTCCATGGTTAGCTGAACTTTTTGATACTAAGGTCTAATATTTACAAAGTAAAAAGCTACACCGTGAATTTATTTACGATAACATTAGACACCAGTCTTTTTTTTACACACGCGGTTAACGCGCAAACTCGGTCGAATTGGGCAACATCTGCTATTAATGGTGTCGAATTGCAGCACTTTTCAGCAATAAGTAAGTGTGCGAGTGTTATTATTGAAGGCTCATGTAAATTAAATAAGAATTCGTTTGGGGGAAACCTACTGGCTTACTGCAAATGATGACTGCAAACTCACATTGCGAATCGTTCCTCTGTTTACTGCCCATTACCGATCAACATGTGTATTTTAAGATTTATAATTGCCTTGCGTAGACTAATTTCCGTTATGAGGAAGCCCGTCTACATAGAAATAATTGGAATCATCCAACTCTATACCAATTGTATTTTCAAGAATACAAGGCAGGTTGCTTTAGTAACAAAGCACACGTTTGTACCTCGGATAAAATACAAATCCACAGTCAGTGTGTCATTCGGATTATTGCTTAAAATCTTCACGTGTATATCTCGGTTAAACGCCGAACGCCAAGCGGAAATCTACCACTTTATGATGGTAGTGCACGCCGATCACTGCGCAAAACCGATATTTCCGAATATTAATTATGCTCAATCGGACACGAATTATCTTGAGATGTTATCCGTGAGTCTTTTTCTTTGTTGATGTTCAATGTAATGGCAGGTCTATCTCATGTTGCAAGTATGCTGCTGGTTAATTATTTAGCTGATCATGAGAGAAGTAGTCAATGTTTTGGGATACCTTATTGGGCAATGTAGTCGTTTATTGGCAGACTATAAACAAGGACACAGTTTTGGTAATTACAATGTGTGAATTCGTGACTTTTCTGACTTTATCATTTTCATTCACTGCTAAACCTTTCAAAAGTTTAACCCAACTGTTGATTCTTTTTTTACTTTTAATTAACATACTAGGTTTTATACAAGTTGTAGTTCTAATAGATTCTCTTCGATTCAGAAGTGTTTCGACATTTCCATCTTGGTGATTCTCTACGTTCTGCTTCTCCGTGTCATCTACCTTGCATGTGAAGTGGCTGAATTCTATGCCGATCAATTCCGACAGCTGCCCAGCCGTGTTCCACTGATAATTCCGGCTATTTTGGGTGTCATTGTTCTGTGTGCTCTATATGTGGTATACTGTGCCACAGACAAGATATTATTTTAACGCACATATTATTCATATCATGTTGTTTTTGTGTTCCAATTAACGGTAGACATAAAATAAATTCTTTATTCTTCGGGAATTCGTCAGAACTGTCACACTCAATGAAGAATTAGACAGCAACTCCGGGTGGTCCTCCACCTAAAGCACTTCTGTTCACAATCATTAGACACGGTGATTAGCACGTTTTGATAACGTGATTTTTTATGCTACTTTACTCAAAGCTATCATGAAAGGCCATACCCGATTTCAGAAATTAGAATCTAAAGAATACTTTCTCGTTGTATTCTTCATTCATAATTCAAAGTTATATCAAATTTCAACCAACGTGTTTCCAGCAATTCAATCGTGTTAATTGTCCAAATTTACTCACCACGTCCTCCTCCACGTCCGCCACCTCGTCCGCCACCAGTGGAACCTCCCCGACCACCTTGATCTCCTCCAGCTCCTCCCGGTCCACCTCCGAAACCGCCGTCGTCTCCGCCAAAGCCTCCCTGATTTCCTCCCGGTCCCCCACCAAATCCTCCTTGGTTTCCACCGGGACCGTCTCCAAATCCTCCTTGATTGCCTCCCTTTCCTCCTCTACCTCCGGGTCCTCCACCAAATCCTCCCTGGTTTCCTCCCGGCTCTCCTCCAAATCCATCCTGGCCTCCTCCCGGTCCTCCTCCAAATCCTCCCTGATTTCCTCCTGGTCCTCCACCAAACCCTCCTTGATTTCCTCCCGGTCCATCCCCGAATCCTCCCTGACTTCCTCCCTGTCCTCCTCTTCCTCCGGATCCTGATCCGCCGAATCCTCCCTCGTTTCCTCCCTTTCCTCCCCTTCCTCCTCCTCCTCTTCCTCCTGATCCGGAGCCGGAGCCGCCGAACCCTCCTTGTCCTCCCCAGTTGTCGTTGCCTCCTTCCTGAACATTACAAACTATGATGCAGTCTTGCACTCCGACATTTGTTACGTCAACTAATGCGAAACACAATAAAACATAAGTGGAGAAGAAAACACGATCTCACCCATCCGCCTCCATTTCCTCCAAAACCTCCACCCTGAAACAACCTTGTATAAAACAACCATACGTTGTCTGATTGCACCAAGGGAAAACAAGCAGAGAAACACCTACATTTCCTCCAAATCCTCCATCTGGTCTTCGGTCCATGCCTCCCTGAATTTTTCATAATACATACATGATAAGAAGACAAAGATGAAGATCAAGCGCAGCCCGTGATATCATCGAATTCCCTTCCAAACCCTGAGACATCATGGCCTACTTTAAGCCCCCCCCCCCCCCGCGTCCAATCTTCTCGGGAAGCCGATTTATCTCCCCCCGTTTGTCCAGCTACCAATTTTTAGACCTTCATTGAGATGTGACCCTATCCGTATTATATGATATTTGTTATAAAGTAAAACGTGAAAACGTGTGTCCAACACAAAGATTCAGATAACGTTAAATAACAACGGTTTCTAACGGAATTGCTCTATACTCTCGGAGTATCCATTGTATTTACTACATGAAGGTTAGAAAAACAAAGAAAAAACATACGTTTCCTCCCCTGCCGTGTCCACCATGACCACCCCAGCCTGGAATGAAGTTTTTTTTTTGAGAAATTTCACTACGGTTACTTGCTCGTAAAAAAATTATTCATTTTTTCTCATTAATTCAATTAAGGAAGGGTCAACGTCTAAGAACTTTACGTATTGAGATTTTGTTGGCAATTAGTTTAACCTCCACTCCTTTTTGGCCGAAACGTTTGACAATCACTATCCTGATTTGCTCTTATACATGTGATAATCAATCAACAAATGAGTTAGGAATGTATGATAAGGCTTACCTCCTCTGCCGCCCCAGCCTCTGCCCCAACCACCATGACCACCCCAGCCACCATCTGAAAGTAAGCAATTACTTAAATGCACAAATTGAATTTCTGGTCAACCAAAAATTACAATGCACCAAACAAAAGAAAAGTTAATTCATAAAAAAAGTGAAATGATACAAAGCAAACTTACGCATTAATCTGCCCATATCGGCTACATAATCGAGATTGAATTATTTCAACGGTAAAGTGGTAACAACTCGACACAGCGATATTGGTAATAAAAAAAACCCTAGATGTAAAATGTAAAGTGCACAGCGGAAACTGACAGCTATTTTGTTTAATAGGGAAAATGTATAATACTTACGTCTTCCGCCCCACCATTGGCGTTTAACCCTTGCGGATTCCGCGCTGAAACAAGCAATTAAGTATGTTTTCTTCAACATTGAAACTGTTAGAAAATCACTCTCCTCAATCTTACTTGATTAATGACTAAATAAAACTTATTATTGATGATATACGTAGTATTCGTATTTATTTTATTTGGCATATTTTAACCTACCAGGCAATGGCCACGATCAACGACAGGAGGAGCAAAAGCCTCATCTAAACAATAAATATCAACTTTTTGCATGCAATGCAAACAGCAACAAACAGAGGCTACAGATAGGAATAACCAAATTATACAGATCGTAACAAAAGGCATTCGAACGCCCTTTTTATAATGATCATAATTACAATTGCTATGACTCATCGTGCATTTGGCAAATTTGACGGTATCGTTTTTTTTTAGCTATTAGCATGAGTAATTTATTATTTCTATGGTTTGATTTCTCATTAAGTGAGCTGACCGGAAATCCAAGAGTAAAATTGGTTGAAAATGAAAACTTGGCTTCTAATGGGTGAATTTTGACTTAGTTGTGATGAACCCCAGACGCAACTAAATAATAAAATAATGAGCATAGAAAGGAAATCCACCGAGCACTAAGCAACCGCAGGCAATACTAAAGACAGTTTTGTCACGAATATAAAGGACAATTAATATCCCGCAACTTAGCAACGAGAAGGGATGGCTGACAGTTTAGAGAGTTTGTATTGCCCGTTTTATCATCTTTCCACCGCAATTCATTCTCAATCACAACTTTTCAATTTCCTTGTTTCCTTCCCATTCCGCAGAAAATAACCCAAATGTCATTTTTGCACTGTAGTTCTTTATATTCCTTAAACCTCAGTGGTCTCTCTCTATCTTATATCTCTCTGTCCCTGTCTCTGTTATCTCTTCCTTTCTGATATCTTCTCTCCTTCTTTCCCTTTCGTTGTCTCCTGAATCTTCAATTCTCTCTTTGTTTGTTGCTCTATGTTTCGTTGAAGGGACCATTTGAAAAAGTTTCCAACACTGTGTTCAGTGACGTGATATATGTGATGTCCTTGAGTAATGGAGAAGTTCAGTGAATAGAGAAAGTCAATCAAATACGGTCAAGCGTAGTTGCTGATCGATCAAAAAGTAATTTGCTAACTTACGGCGCGCTCCAAACGGAATGAGGAAGTAAGTTGGAAAGGTTCAACATGTTATGTGTCGCTTGCACATAGCTTTAGGTATAATGTATTCTTCTGAGAACTTTCATGCATTTCTGCTCTCCTATCGAATGACCCCGAGCAAATCTGTACCGGGATGTCGCCGGCGGAAGCATTTCTTGGACTCCGGACATCTTGGGTTCTATTGAAGCCAAAGGCCGAAAGAAAGACTCAAGGATGTTCGCTTGGAGTCGCGGTTCAATAAGAAGCATGGTTCGCAACCGAAGGTTTTTCTTCCTGGAACCATGGTGTATGGTCGTGACTAGCGTAATCCGAGTAAGCCAACCTGGATAGAAGCGACTGTTGTGAAGAGACATGGAGAGGTGCTCTATGACGTGAAGATTGAAGGACAACAGATGACACACCGACTTCACGCTAAACAGTCTCGGTCGCTATCCAGTTTCGACACCTGGTGCCCTAGATCGCCTACTGGATACGTTTGATCTGGAGCCGAGCGCTGAACAGAAAATAAGGAACGTTGACCCGCCTCACATATACGGTACTGATTTGGATGTACAGGAAGATACTACACCTACGACCCCGCAGGACGCTATGGATAGAGCCGAGAAGGAAAAGCCGAGGAGCCCAACTTCGCCAGTCCTATAGTTAACTCTCTATGAGCCATTCTCTCCCCAACCGTTTCCCCAACTATTTCGGATTATCCAGAATTGCCTGCCATTGTCTTATTGTCCGAACAAAATTGATGAGGCAACCTGTATTCCTTTTCACAATAATGGAAAAGTATGCACATAATGTTTATTCATCAGGGCATTATCACTTAAAATGTTTTTTTTTTTACTCAGAATGCATCAGGAGCGTTGTAGACGACCGGCACGTGGTAGTTTTCCTCACTATGGCAGAGGTTGCGTCCCTTTTCCATCTAAACAGGGTAATATTTGATGGTTTGTTGAACATTTCACAAATGATGCCAAATCCAATGTCTTAGTTAGGTTACTTTTTCATCATAAAGAAAACGCAATCGGCTCACTCTTAAGTATCCATTCTCTCCCCATCCGGTTCCCCAACTATTACGCATAATCCAGAATTGTCTTCCGTTGTCTTCTTGTCCTAAAACAATATTAATGTTCATTTCAATTAGCTAAAGTATATACAGGACGTTGGGAATTTGGTAGTTCAGTCCACATTTGTCATTTTACTTCGATGGTCATTAAAATCGGTACCCAAAAAAAATACCCTAATGCCCATCCGATCAAAAACTACCGTACTTTCCTTTATAAATTCCTACAGTCGGTAGAATTGAAGAATACTACCCCCTGGATTGAAGAATACTACCCCTTTTTTAAATATACTACCCCATGCAAAATATTACCCCCATTTTACAAAATACTACCCCCCAGCGTTTACAAAATACTACCCCATTTTACAAAATAACAAAATACTGCCCCATTTTACAAAATACTACCCCAATTCAACAATTTTGGGAACAAGTTTTGCAATCAAGTACGTATTGTTACAAATGACGGCCATTACATTGTTTTTTTTTTTATTTCGCGGTTGTTTTTATTTACAGTGGAAGGTGGGGTTGTCATATTCAATGGTGGGGTAGTCATATTCAATGGTGGGGTAGTCATATTCAATTGATGGGGTAGTCATATTCAATTGATGGGGTAGTCCTATTCAATTGATGGGGTAGTCATATTCAATTGATGGGGTAGTCATATTCAATGGTGGGGTAGTCATATTCAATGGTGGGGTAGTCATATTCAATGGTGGGGTAGTTATATTCAATGGTGGGCTAGTCATATTCAATTGGTGGGAGTAGTATTTTGTAATTTTCCCCACGGGGTAGTAAAAGCCAATGGGTGGGGGTAATATTTTGCAAGAAGGGGTAGTATTTTAACATGTTGGGGGTAGTGTAATTCAAGATTACCTAGGGTTTGAAGATGACTACCCCTCTATAGAAGAACACTACCCCATCATTGAAGATGACTACCCCAATACTGAAAAATACTACCCCATTGTCTGGGGTAGTAAAAATTCAAATGGGGTAGTATTCGTCAGTGTTGGGGTAGTATTTTTTACCTTACAAAATGCTACCCCCATACAAATGGGGTAGTATATTTCGAATTTGGGTAGTATACTTCAGTGGGGTAGTATTCTTCAATTTTACCCCTACAGTCAATGTTCATCGAAACAAAGTGACGAATTTGGACTGAACCCTTTAGTGCAATTCGGATGGAAAACAAACTATGCTTTGGCACTCTGGAACGTACCGTATCCAACAACTGTCATTGCATGCCATCCTACCGCTGTTTGGTCGGGGATGCAATCATTTGGATTGGGTGAAAACACTCCTCCTCTGTAGTGGAACATGGCATGCCTGAATTTGATGAGATATACTTGCATGAGGTGGCCAATGAAACATGTTCATTTCAACAAGGACACGAATCGTGGATCTTCATTACTGCACAAGGACATGTTGACCAATAACGCTTCATACAAAAAGACACATCCGCAGTGCTGCCAAATGAATGAAATGCAGCAACTTACTAAATGTAATAGGTCCATATATATGCAGATGATATTCACAGTTGTAAACTTTGTCTTCTGTTCTATCGCTGCCCAAGTAGCAGACAGGGGGTCTTGCAGAGAGAATAGCGTTGCTGTAAACAATCAAATGACACGTAAATAAATAAAAAATGCGCAGTTTCTGCAATAGCTCGGGATTGGAGTTGAAAAAAATAGCGAACCGTTTAAAGTTATCGTCAAGCAACTTCGCACTATATTAGACATTCTGAGTTGCATTTGGCTTCCACCTATGTATTGTATGTGCTGTTGGACAAATCCGGAAGTAGTTATATATTCGACTAAACCTACGAATCACGGCAGTTCCCTGTTCTGGCATCGTATGGATAGTCGCTGGCTAAGCACAGTCCGTGTAATTGAGTAAACCTGCCGAAGCAAATGATACATATTAACACAACATACCTAACATTTTGCTCCTTTATCTGATTTTCAATGATGAAAATAATACCAGCTGAGGTAGTGAACCAAAAACGTACAAAAGAGCCTCATCGAGAAATCCTCCATTGTAACCGTAGGAATCACCATCGCAGTCAATCAGAGACTGCAAATTACAAATTTATATTTCACATGTAGTCGACACAATTGGGACGTCAGGCGTGACCGAGAAAACTATCAACAGACAACGAAAAAAAGCGAATGCTGTACCTGTTCCGAAAACTCCCATCGGTGTCCATTAAATTTTCAGAATTGAAATTCGACGGCGTTAACAGTTCTTTTTTTTATGGTCTGTGCTCTTCCTCCGGCTTATACCAATGCTCGGGGATTATAGCGGCAACAGACGCAGGCGAACAGGTTCAGGCACGAGAAGTTTGTATCCTTCCAAACAGCTCAGTCAAGTAGAATCCGTTGCACCTAATATACCATTGGAACATAGTCGATTAAGACATTATCAGCCCATATCTGCAGCAAGAAGAGAGATTATTTATACTCTACAAAACACGCTAATTTATCATTGATGAACACAGTCTTGCGTGATTGTGATTAATTCAGACAGTTATTTTAAACACTCCCCTTCCGTGTACGTTTCGTTGCACGAAGTCGCAACACATATTAGTGCACCGTCCTAGATCGAACCTGGGCCGCCGTCGAAGGCGAGCAGTTTATATCAACGACGGAGCATTGCACAGATACAAATGCAAATATGCACACGTGCTACCGCTACCTATTAAACCAAAATTAAGGGTAAATTTTAGAGTATAATCTGAGATGTTGATCTCATTACATCAAATAATATTTTATTACATGTCTTCAGTGTTCGTATATGTCCTTCGAGATTCAAACCATATTTTTTTCTTGGGTACATACAGTTAATATAAACCTTATTTCACGAGAGACAAAGAGTCAGTTCTTCAGGAGTTCAGTGAATAGAGAATGTCAATTAACCACAGTCATGCGAAGTTGCTGATCGATCGAAAAGTATTTTGCTAACTTACAGCGCACTCCAAACGCAATGAGGAAGTAAGTTGGAAAGATCAAACATGGTATATGTGTCGTTTGTAGATAGCAAGCAAAAACTACGGTCCGACCGCATCCCACGGGTGATAACAGTTTCTGTGGGCATCCTATCTTTTCTATTTTACAGTAATAACCAAAATACAAAAAGCCTTTATTCACAATGAGCAAAGTTAAGCAGGTTATGTTTAATCAGAATGCATCAGGAGCGTTGATAACGACTGGCATGTAAAAGTTTTCCTCACTGTGGCAGAGGTTGCGTCCCTTTTCCATCTAAACATGTTAGTATTTTAAAGTTGTTAAAAAGTTCACAACCAGCGGTACAACTGTAATGACTTCCACCTTTTAATATAAATTGTTAACTCACTCTGAAATAGCCATTATCTCCCCACCCGTTTCCCCAACTGTTACGGATTATCCAGAATTGCCTGCCATTGTCTTCTTGCCCTAGAACAAAATTAATGATCCTAAGCAGGAAGTTGTTGGTAGAGAGTTCGCATAAATGAGCGTAACTGGCTTGGAACATTATTATGCACAAAAAAACGATTAAAATACAGTACCATATCCAACCATTGTCATTGCGTGCCATCCTTTCGATGTTTGGTCGGGGATGCAATCATTTGGATTGGGTGAAAACACTCCTCCTTTGTAGTGGAACATCGAATCGGGTACGGACATGCCTGAATTTGATGAGGTGTACTTGCATGAGGTGGCCAATGAAACATGTTAATCTTGGATCTTCATTACTTTACAAGGACATGTTGATACAAAAAGACCACATCCGCAGTGTTGCCAAACGAGTGAAATGCAGCAACTTACTAAATGTAATTGGTCCATATTTGTGCAGATGATATTCACAGTTGTAAACTTTATCTTCTGCTCTATCGCCGCCCAAGTAGCAGACAGGGGGTCTTGCAGAGAAAATAGCGTTGCTGTAAACAATCAAATGACACGTAAATAAATAAAAAATGCGCAGTTTCTGCAATAGCTCGGGATTGGAGTTGAAAAAAATAGCGAACCGTTTAAAGTTATCGTCAAGCAACTTCGCACTATATTAGACATTCTGAGTTGCATTTGGCTTCCACCTATGTATTGTATGTGCTGTTGGACAAATCCGGAAGTAGTTATATATTCGACTAAACCTACGACATCACGGCAGTTCCCTGTTCTGGCATCGTATGGATAGTCGCTGGCTAAGCACAGTCCGTGTAATTGAGTAAACCTGCCGAAGCAAATGATACATATTAACACAACATACCTAACATTTTGCTCCTTTATCTGATTTTCAATGATGAAAATAATACCAGCTGAGGTAGTGAACCAAAAACGTACAAAAGAGCCTCATCGAGAAATCCTCCATTGTAACCGTAGGAATCACCATCGCAGTCAATCAGAGACTGCAAATTACAAATTTATATTTCACATGTAGTCGACACAATTGGGACGTCAGGCGTGACCGAGAAAACTATCAACAGACAACGAAAAAAAGCGAATGCTGTACCTGTTCCGAAAACTCCCATCGGTGTCCATTAAATTTTCAGAATTGAAATTCGACGGCGTTAACAGTTCTTTTTTTTATGGTCTGTGCTCTTCCTCCGGCTTATACCAATGCTCGGGGATTATAGCGGCAACAGACGCAGGCGAACAGGTTCAGGCACGAGAAGTTTGTATCCTTCCAAACAGCTCAGTCAAGTAGAATCCGTTGCACCTAATATACCATTGGAACATAGTCGATTAAAGCATTATCAGCCCATATCTGAAGCAAAGAAGAGAGATTATTTATACTCTACAAAACACGCTAATTTATCATTGATGAACACAATCTTGCGTGATTGTGATTAATTCAGACAGTTATTTTAAACACTCCCTTTCTTCCGTGTACGTTTCGTTGCACGAAGTCGCAACACATATTAGTGCACCGTCCTAGATCGAACCTGGGCCGCCGTCGAAGGCGAGCAGTTTATATCAACGACGGAGCATTGCACAGATACAAATGCAAATATGCACACGTGCTACCGCTACCTATTAAACCAAAATTAAGGGTAAATTTTAGAGTATAATCTGAGATGTTGATCTCATTACATCAAATAATATTTTATTACATGTCTTCAGTGTTCGTATATGTCCTTCGAGATTCAAACCATATTTTTTTCTTGGGTACATACAGTTAATATAAACCTTATTTCACGAGAGACAAAGAGTCAGTTCTTCAGGAGTTCAGTGAATAGAGAATGTCAATTAACCACAGTCATGCGAAGTTGCTGATCGATCGAAAAGTATTTTGCTAACTTACAGCGCACTCCAAACGCAATGAGGAAGTAAGTTGGAAAGATCAAACATGGTATATGTGTCGTTTGTAGATAGCAAGCAAAAACTACGGTCCGACCGCATCCCACGGGTGATAACAGTTTCTGTGGGCATCCTATCTTTTCTATTTTACAGTAATAACCAAAATACAAAAAGCCTTTATTCACAATGAGCAAAGTTAAGCAGGTTATGTTTAATCAGAATGCATCAGGAGCGTTGATAACGACTGGCATGTAAAAGTTTTCCTCACTGTGGCAGAGGTTGCGTCCCTTTTCCATCTAAACATTAGTATTTTAAAGTTGTTAAAAAGTTCACAACCAGCGGTACAACTGTAATGACTTCCACCTTTTAATATAAATTGTTAACTCACTCTGAAATAGCCATTATCTCCCCACCCGTTTCCCCAACTGTTACGGATTATCCAGAATTGCCTGCCATTGTCTTCTTGCCCTAGAACAAAATTAATGATCCTAAGCAGGAAGTTGTTGGTAGAGAGTTCGCATAAATGAGCGTAACTGGCTTGGAACATTATTATGCACAAAACAACGATTAAAATACAGTACCATATCCAACCATTGTCATTGCGTGCCATCCTTTCGATGTTTGGTCGGGGATGCAATCATTTGGATTGGGTGAAAACACTCCTCCTTTGTAGTGGAACAGGGCATCGGGTACGGACATGCCTGAATTTGATGAGGTGTACTTGCATGAGGTGGCCAATGAAACATGTTAATCTTGGATCTTCATTACTTTACAAGGACATGTTGATACAAAAAGACCACATCCGCAGTGTTGCCAAACGAGTGAAATGCAGCAACTTACTAAATGTAATTGGTCCATATTTGTGCAGATGATATTCACAGTTGTAAACTTTATCTTCTGCTCTATCGCCGCCCAAGTAGCAGACCTTACGTGTTGTAGCGTAGCGTTGCTAAACATCAAATTTCTCGTTTATTTACAAAAAGCAATTATACTGTCGATTGAGTTTCGACATGAATGCACAAAGTGGCTAACGAGATAAAAGTTAGCATCAAGCAAATTCGCACTATTTTCGTCATTCTTTGTTGTTTCTTTTCTGCCTATGAATTATATGTGATGTTGGTTAATAAACGTAAAATTCATAAGAAGACTGAAGATATTCAATTAAACTTACAACATCACGACAGCCCTCTGTTTTTGCAGTGTATGGATAATCACTCGCTAAGCACAGTCCGTTTGATTCAGTAAACCTGCAGAAGAAAATGATACAAATTAACACAACATACCTAGACCTAACATCCCGTTTCATTATCTGTTCCTTTATCAGGTTTTCAATGATGAAAATAATACCAGCTGAGGTAGTGAACCAAAAACGTACAAAAGAGCCTTATCGAGAAATCCTCCATTGCAACCGTAGGAATCACCATCGCAGTCAATCAGAGACTGGAAATTACAAATTTATATTTAACATGTATCCGACACAATTGAGACCTCAGGCGTGAAAGCGAAAAATATCAACAGAAAAAGAAAAAAAGCGAATGCTGTACCTGTTCTGAAAACTCCCATCGGTGTCCATTAAATTTACAGAATTGAAATTCGACGGAGTTAACAGATCTAAAAGATGATGTTCTGAGAAGTGCAAAATATTGAAGAGTTTGAAAACAGGTCTAAAAACTATTTTTATAAAAAACATTCCAATGAATACTGGTGAATAGTAACAAAAACTCACGCGAATGCCCAGCATGAACCGCATTGGCCCTGATCACGGATTGGGGACATACATCCATCCCTTGACAGGTCAATGTTGACACTCTGAACGAAATATTGATTTATAAAACTAATAATAGTGATAACTACATAGTACATAGAACAATTCTCAGTTTGTCACAAAGAACGTACATCTCTTGTCTTTGGACCCATTGCGCGGGTCATGTTCAGAGTAGTGGCATCCATAGTCATACGCTCCCTTGACAATATCTAAAAATTGTAAATAATCACACTAACAATCGAAACTTAGCAATGACTTGGTATATATTTTTTCTTTAGGGACATTTTATAATTTTTTTGAACTGTGGATGCTTTCCTGTGTACATTTACTTATTTGTTTCTTGATTGTTTTCACGCACCGCTCTCTTCTCCTCATCACTTCGATCCGTAAACTTAGTAACGCCCAATTGATAGGAGTGACCATCCTTCTTTGCTTTTTCTTGAAGGTCCCGCATTTCTTTCACGTTCTTCATGAAGTAAATCAGGCGTTCTTTGAATTCGGACTGATTGGCATTGTACTTGCGGTCGAATCTAAGTATAAATAAATAATAAACAACAAAAATGGAGACTAACCGAAAACTTGGCAAACTCTTAAGGGAAATATTTTTAACGGTCTGGAATCGTTTGACAAGATGCATACCTTCATGGTATAGTAGTTGCGACTTGCGCTGTTCACGGGCAAACAGATGATGCAACTGTTTTGAAGGTATACAAGGTAATGTAACTCAACCTACTCTTTGATAAAATCCTGGAATTCCTGGATGTAGTCCGCAGCCTCGGGCAATTCAGCAATAATTGATTGAATGGCCTTTTCCTCCTTCACATCTTTCAGGCTAAGAGTGGCCATCGAATGCACCGCACAAAAGACCGCCGCTAGAAGCCCAATAAGCTTCCACATCTGAAAGGGTGCTGAATATTTTCAGGACTAGAACCTTCCCAGTTACATTGTTGAGCATTTTTACAAGTTAAATAATTTAATGAAAGGAGCGGAATAGCGTGTAGGAGCTCGAAGGTGCTGATATATCCTTGTCCGTGGCATCCTCTTTTATACGCCTTAATCAGGGCTAAAAAAACTGAAACGGAACTTATGATTAAGATTCGTGGCAATTTATCAGCGAATTTTACCTCATAGTATTTTTTTAAAATCATTATCTAAACAAAAAAAACTGTTATCACAAAGCGTCGTTTTTTTTCTGTGCACAGACAGAAAAAAAACTGCTGATGTGTGCTCGGATCTGACTGTAATGAAAAGAGTTCATTTGCATTACATAACGTGAGAACTGTTTTAAGAGCTGTTCATTGAAACCTCTAAGATAATTCCGTATGGTTTATCTACTATGCTTGTTTCATCATCTGGTTCTCAGTGTGCAAATGATGTAGTTCTTAGGAAGGAATGTAGCAAATATTCATGATTGTAATTTATTTTATTACGGTGCCATACAACTCTTGGTTTTGTAAGGTTGATACTCAGCGCTCTTCAGAAAAGGTGAGAGCGTATGTATCGTGTCCTCGCACCATTAGTGAGATATGCATGTATCATGGGTATATGTTGTCAGCTTGATTAAAAGAAATGAGTGAATGTAAGGTATACACTTGTAAGACGAACACTGAATAAATGGAATATAAGATCCATCTAGACCATTATTGCTGTACAACTCAGATTATCAACAATATTTATTTATCACATTTCATGCATTGGACATTGAATGGAATCTCATATATTTGTACACATTTTCTTTGTAATACCAAGAATATACCAGAATTAAGCATCATTTTGTTTTCACGGAGCATTGCACTGGACTCGTCAAAGAACAATGATATTCCATATTTGTCACTTGACATACAGCTAATTTTTTCAGATAAGTAATCCATCCCGGCCACACGTGCGACAATTACCGTTGGCATCGCCGCCAGCACGAGCCTTTCAGTGAGCATGTAGATGACTTCATTGAAACGTACCATAAAATTATCTTACATGTCCAGTGTTCGTATACGTCCTTCAAAATTCAAAACATTTTTTCTTGTGTACATACAGTTAATATAACTTTATTTCACAAGATACAAGAGTCATTTTCAAGAAATACGTTGAACATGTTTTAGAAAATAATACGTAGTTGTGACCATTGATGCAGCACATCATCAACAACTTTTATTCACTGTTTAAAATATGGCAAAAACTAATGAAAAATACAGCGCAATATTCATAAAAATAAAAGCGGAAAGTGAAACGCTAATCTCCTAGAAACTGGTTAACCTCAAAAAATAAACAGTAAGAAGAGAGCATAAGGTCATATAAGCTTGCTGGAAAACTACTGTACAAATATTCATACTACCCCGTTGAACTGTATGGTATTGTTTGGGCGCAATGAAACGTATTGGCCAAATAAAAGCATAATAAAATATATTTGGATTAATGCAATTGGAACACAGACTCGCATACTCGTCGCCCGAAACTGAATAGAAGAATCTCACAAACATAAATTAGACACATAGACCCGTGTGAACTCACTTCTTGGTATAAATGGATGAAAGGAAGTAGAATAATGGATAACACAGCCAACGTATAAGGCAATGAGCCCCTTAATATCCTAACAAATACAAACAATTAAATAGCTGCTTAATGAGAAAGTTGCGGAATCACACAGTAAACAACTTTATGTCTCTCATGTTCTACTTCGCCTCAACTTATAAGTCAGACGAAATTGGTCATTTTTTCTAATGGAAAGCATCTAGTTAGGCCGTTTAGTAGCGGGAGTTGATGGCTCAGACTGTGGTGGGGCAATTGATGAAAAGGAGCTGCGGCACGACTCCAGAGAAGCAACCGATCCCCTGCAAAAACAACAAAAAATCAGTAATACTGCTGATCCCGTTCACTACATCAACGAAGACCGTTATATCATGTTGGCTCGCCACCAGCGCACGAAGACCGCAAACGAATGCGTATGAAGCACAAATATTTTACTAAATAAACGTTACTTCTTAACTCCACACACCTGAAATCGGCTGAATCAAGCATTTCGTGGTAGTAGATGATCTTACACTTGTGAGAACTAATAGAGAAATCGAATGAGGAAGATTGTTCGCCGGCAGTCTGAAAATAATGATAGGTGAGCCACAATTTGATGTAATGCAGGCTCATTTGAGAAGAACCGTCGGCTTTATCTTGTTGTATCGCAGAAAAGGCTTAAAAATACTACCTGAGGAAGTCTCCACTGGAGAATGTATGTTCCAGCTCTCGAACAGTAATGAGAACCCTGAAATATGATGTTGATTGTTTAATAGATGCCGTCTAACATCTTGTAACGGATCGTATTGCTTAGGTGAATAACTCTTCACGTGTTTCTCAAATTCAACATTATTAACTTTTCTGTCGTAGATAATTAAGCTGACAAAATGTGGATTAGCGCCAGGTAAGACACTTTGAATGGCATTTCTGTGTTTTCTTTCCTTATCCTATTTTCCCTTGGTGTTTCCAATTTTTCAAGCGCACTTCCTCAGGAACAAAGAGTTATTGTGCCATTCTTACCTGCATACTATCTCCTTCAGAAAAGAGAACCGGTGATTCTTCTATTACCAAGTCATGTCCGAGTTGGAGGGACGGATCGGAACATACGGCTGGCAAGGGAGCATTCTGCATTAGAAACGAGTAAGTTTAGTCGCTCGCTCTCTATTAAGCCTCATGCCTGTGACCTATTTTTGTATTCGTATTTTTGATCTCATACCTCAATAGCGGCTGTAATCATGTCCACAGGATGCAAAACAGTGGGGGAATGTGGCTGCACGGGCGACGTGATTATCTAAACAAGTACTGAACTCACGTACGCATGTAAGCAAATATGAAAACAATGACTATGACAACATTAGGTGACACATATGCTTTCGATACGACATTTATCGACAAACATGAAAAATTAAAGTGGCTTACCTTGCCTGTGTGATACACAGCAAACTCGCACTCCAACTTAAGAACGTCAAAATCCCAAGTGAGCACGTATCCGGGTTTCTCTACTGGCACGCAAACCTGGAAACGATTGTTGATTTTCTCGACTGACAGAGCTGTTCCAAATGAACCATCGTATCTTGCACGACGGATTGCATAAGATGGAAGACATATGTACTATATTGTAAATTAAGTTTAGTATGATAACGCAAGGCACATGAATGCAACCTCGATAGGGCATCCTCTTGAAATGGATCCTTTGGTGTAAGTGCTCGACAGAACATCATCATCATCTTTCGCCTCATAGTCGACAGGTTGATAGAGACCTTTGGGAACATGACCACCGCTCGGACAGTTGACTAACGAGACACCACCTGAATTAACAGTACTAATTCTAATGTTTAGATGTTTAGTCATTCAGATACGATACATTTTTACTTCATTTCTGGAAAACATTTCTACTAAACGTGCAGATAAACTCGAATTTTGATACTTCGTTTTTCAGATGTTTTCACAGATGTGAAAGGGAGGAAAAGGATCTTTTGGACAGACGTCCATGAACCATGCTCCGTTGTGTTTTTATTAAAACTATCGGGAATCTCTCCAATGAAAGAAAAAGAATATGATCACAGAAAAAAAAGAATCACCGAGGAATTCCGGAATGTATTGCTCATCGATGTACTTCTTGATCTCGGGCAAAATCTGTTCCCCGCTGTTGATCATAAACTTCTTCCTAAACACACAAAAGTAATCCAAATTGCAAAGCAACACTTTGATATTTTCTTCGACACATTGCACGAAAGTTTTGAGAAAATAACCCATAAAACCATAAATGAACTCCGGCGCAATATGCCTGCTTGCATACAATGTACTACATCATCAGGCATTAAGGGAAAAGTTTAACACACCTGGTGTTTTCATCAATGATGGGCGAGATAATTGTCCACAAGACTGGGAACACTCTGGGGGCCCGTACCACCAGAACTTGACCCAGTGTCTCGGGATAGTGGGCCTAAGTTAAAGTCAGTCATAAGTAGAGTGTAATTATAACGAGAACTCGCTGAATTACAAGGCGCTGTTGAAAAAAAAGTTAAAGTGAGTGCCTTTGTTTAAATTGTTGATCACAAGTAATAATTGATAGTAAGTGAATTTGTTTCGTACAGTATCATCTTGAAACCAACCTCAACAATTTCAATGATTCTCAGTAGACATTGAACTCCAGGACGCCACAAATGTCTCATTGAGAGACCCTCCAAATCAACCAGCATTGTCCACGAACTGCAATACATGAGATACGATCAGATCAATTAATTTTTGTTCTTGTGCAATAAAGTCGATGCATTATAATACGTTTATGAATTATGTAATAGTGACTAACAAGCATATGAGTAAGTTTCACAGAATTCAAAAGTCTTACCTTATTGGTGCTCCAAGGTTCTTGGTCGCTTGAGCCGTTTTCTCCAAACCTTCTTCACAAATTGACAATGTTAACTTGACAATATCTTCAATGCCGGCCGATCGGAGGAGCCCTTTCATATCCAAAGAACCGACACGAAGTACGAATAGAGGACGTCCCAACTTAAAAGGGAAAAATTAGCTTGTAGATTGGTGCACATAGAAAGGTGAGCTAATCATTTTTTTCTGTACATCTTCAAAGCGTCAAGAGCTCGCACTGTACACTGTTCAAAAGACATTTACACATTAAAGTAAAAGCAAAATACATTATAAACTTATGTGATTATTTTTGAAGAGAAGAGTTTGAAGAGTTACCTTATCGTGATGATGCCAGCATCCGGGGAAGTACTGTTTTACTACTGAAGGAGAGCTCCAGTCCTGCAGGATCTTATCCACACCGTGTTGTTTTCTCCACAGCAGACTGTTTTGCACCATTTCCTTTGCCTTCGGCACATCAAATTCCCTTGCTCGCAGGAACCTTAGCAAATGTGCGTCGTTTGGCAGTTTACCCTGAAGAACACAGAAAAAGTATTTTCATTTCAAATAGGAATCATCGCTTATTTTCCCTGTAGTATTTTCGAGCACAACCGACATTTAGTTCAAAACTATGAGTCATCTAGGACAAAAGAAAAAAAACGGGAAAAATGAAAATACCTTATGTTGCGCCTGAAGTCCGTACTTGAGTTCACAAAGTCGCGACTCTTCCAACGTGGAAAGTTGTCCCAGGAAGCGTCGGATATACTCAGCCTCGAGTTTCGCCTCGGCTACAATAAATCGTACACTGCGACGTCGCCTACCCAATCGGTCGTACCTTTTTGACAACATACCATTGGAATAGTTAGCTCCGGGGCTTAGCAAACCAGTATTCACATCAGAATTAGTAGACCCCGTACAGCTTAGCGGCCTAACATTAAGCGTCGAATAAGGAGTGTGGTTTCGCATTCGAACATTTGAATATCCAGAATAGGTCGGACCAGGAGCGAGGCCATTTGAGGTGCCGCGATAATTATCATTATCAGATGTGAAACTGGAACGATAAGGGGAAGGGGACCCGTTCTGTACAGCACTGCCATTAGATTCATTGTAGCGTGGAGATGAACGGGATGATGACGGTCTATTTGGACATAAATACGACGGATTGTTCGAAGAATGGTTCATTATACAAAGGGAATACAGAAATATATAGCCTATGTTCAGGCCCTCGGATTGGGACAATCACTCATAGGCCGTGCAATAAAATTGAGCTGTTGAATAAAAGAACAAGAACGCACTCCAAGGGCGTGCACAGTTCGAGTGATGTAATTAGTAATACAGTTGCAACATGGACGTGCTCTTTACGAGACTAAGGAAAAGTTCAAAAATGAGGACTTGGGACCGTTGATAGACGGCAGGGGAGATGTCTGCGAATGAAGGGCCTTAGAGTACAGTGCGGGCAGCACTCGCAACCTTTTGTTTGCGCAAGGAAGACCCCATCCAAAGCCTGGAGATCTAGGAAACATAAAGAAGAATGGAGAGAGTGTGAAGAGTAGGAGGGAAGAAATGGATCTGACAATCAAATAGAACATAGAGGGCGATATTAACCCTTTACTAATAAACAAAAGGTCTCTTAAGCAATTACTAACGATTTTAAGTGGCAAGAGCTGTCAGATTGAACAGTTGAGGCAAAACAAAACTCAATTTGATTTCGACATGCGAGCTCGCAAAACACGTTCTTTGAAGTAAATATTAAATAGAAAAACTCACAATCATCAATACTGGTCGTTTTTGATTTCCTCATTATTTCAGCTTTTGAATCCCGGCGCAATGTCACGACTCTGAAACCTCATTTACAGTATTACCTCATAAAACTCATAAGCAAACTTTGATATTGACCAAAACAGCCGCCTAGTAAGTTGTATGATTATTAAGGCTAACTTATTACCTTAAATTATTTCACAATTAAATTAGACATCGTCCATATTGTGATGGTGTTAAGTGGACGTATCAACACTATACATGATCAACCAACGAGTTTACATATAATTTCATGCAAAGAAAGCATTGGCGATGGCCCGTGCTATGTTTTTCTTTTTCGTGTAAACTTTTTGTCAACAATAAGCAATGAACGAACAGGTACGGAACCGGAAAGTTTATTCACAAAGATAAGGCACGTGTCATACCCACGAAAGATAGATGCCTAACATCTTACACAAATTACACATAGTAATGGATAGAAAAAGTCTGCATGCAATTCCTAACATGTTGAAGCTTTGCTCTAACACCAGGCAAATGTTTATTGAGTGAGTAAAGGCAGTGCATGTTAATAGCGGGTGCATCATGATGCCTAATCGAAAGACAAATCGGCCGCCAGTTCAGAATTCACATCAAGAAATCAATGTCAAATGGCAGAAATTGAACTCTCCGGTATGATTTCTTGCCTTTATTTTTTTAGCTCATTTATCGAACTAATTGCGGTAAAATTGGATTTCAATCAAGTTTTCCGGTGTTGCTTTCGGAATTCTGAACTTGCTTTACTAATAATAATTTGTACACGTGCAAATTTAGATAGAAAAAAACAGAACTGAAAGCGATGTGCCGTTCGCGAGCTACAACTGGCGTTAACTGAACAATAATCAACAGCATGAATTCATGAATTTGGCATTTCCTTTGAAAAACTTGGTGAACAGGATTAATTATTATGTCACATGCAGATCTCACTGATGTTCTTCATAGTATAACTAACAATGCTAGATGCTATTTTCAGCACATCCAAATCTATTAGGTCATACTTGAAAATATGTGTAGTTTGAGGAAGAACCCGCAAAACTGGGCAAAGAGCTTTTTGTCACATAATTAGCGTGACAACGTAAAAAAATCAAATGAAAACGAGTAAACAAACACGAACAACAACAAATTTTCTAAACAGTTCGCTTTCTATTAAAGTAGGGGTAGTTTATTCGCATGCATGTGCATAAAATAGGTGTTCGTGCAAACATCAAGCAAATCTAGTAACAATAGCATTCACAATCACTCGAATCACTCGATCACTCAATCACAGGAAATATCACATAAGTTCAATTAATTCACAATGGGCGAATGATCGAAATCGCTCTATTTTCTAGCTTTTCACTTCTACCACATACCCTTCATCATCGTCCTTTTCCTTGGAAACATCAATGGCACTGTCACCAATACTTGGTTGATCCGATTCCTCTTTCTGTAAATAAAACCTTTACGTTTTAAGGGCATGCCCCTAATTTAAAGGTGCCTTCAATAAACTTTTCAGAACCTTTGGCTTGTTCACATAGGTCCTGAACACAAATAGTGCACAAAGTTTGTCTACTAGTCCACGTCCACATTATATTCAAACCACATGAGTAATTGAGGTCTCTGGTTTCTTTTCTTTCATTACTTTTTTTCTAATTTCTTTTTCTGATAAGTACAATCAACCATGTATTTGTCAATACAAGAAACGAAGCAACGAAGCCAATAAATAACTATGTTTTCCAAATGTATGCATGAATAAAAGGTGAAAGAGCAGATAGCATACCGTAAACATTGGCACGAAAGTGACTCCTGACTTGATCAGCTCTTCAATGAAGAACTCAAGGATTTCCTTGCCCTGAAATTCAACGCTAAGTGAAAATCCAAAAACAAAGAATACATAGCACTCGCAGTGCACTGACTTCATTCCAAAACCAGAAGTCATACACAGTTAGTTTGAATACGTCTTGCCGTTAATAGAAACGTGAAGTGGATGGCTTTTTATATTGCTATTGTTAAATGCAAACCGCTCATTTCATATTTTTCTTTCTGTGAACACCCAGATGTGCTGTAATATAAATAGATAGTACCTTTGCCAGATTAGCAGCGTACTGCTTCACAGCAAGTTTCTCTACAGCACTTTCGAAGCCAAAAAAGTGCTTCACATCAAGCGAGGCTGACTGCTCAAAGCACGTCCATTCGGGGTTCTCAGGGTGCACCTAAATTTTAGTCCATTTTCTAGCTCGTTACAAATTTCATTCTTTAGTAGGTTATGTTGCGATGTTTCAAGAGAAGGTGTCCAAACAAATTCAATCTCAAGCATTTATTTACTTATTACATACTGTCGAAAATGTCTCTCTTGCTGCAAAATCAAAAAAGTGCCTGAAGCGTAAACAAAGAATCTTACATAATAATTGCAGTCCTCTTTAATTCCAATTCTTTGTGAAAATGATATGTTGGTTGCCTCAATAAGGAGGGTGCGCTTCCTGCGATCCAGAGAGTTCTTTTGTGTGAAGTAGACGTAGTCAACACCGGCAACCTCAAAAATAGACTTCTCAGCACTTTCATTACTTAGCTGTCAGCACCAGAAAAAACTTCATGAAAGTACCTGATTTACAATGTCTCACCGCGCCGTTAAGAGAATAGCATTGAAACAAAAAATACCTTTAGACAATATAACTATTACCTTCTTAACTAGGTAAGGTGCGTCAACATTGAGTTGACATTTTCGCTCGATCACTTCAACTGCACCATCTTCACTGTGGAACTCGTTGACGATCTCCGAGCCGACGAAAATCGGAATTTGCGGACAAGTTGGGAACCGCTTCTGGTAGGCCTGTATATCATAAAATTCACTAGGATATTACCTCACCATATTTACATGTAGACTAGTTAGCTACCTATCTAAGAAGACCCGTGTTTTGCATGCCTAAATCCAGAACAAAGTAACGGAGTTCTTATGAAGGCCACCCAACAAAACAAAGATAATTAATTTGATAACTTACCGCCATAACGAGTTCAAATGGGTGCTTGTAAATCCGAACCGGACTTTGATAGGTTTGCACCATGGTGAAAGTACCCTATTCTGAAAAGGGTTGGTATAAAACGGATAAAAAATATCAATTTTGCGAAAGGCGGAATGGCAAAACACATGTTCATAGTAAGATTTTTATTATTAAAGAATTCAACAAAGGAAAACACGAATTTCCAAGTAGAATATCATGCAAAATTTGGTGGGCAATTATTATTGACAAAGTTCAATCTTGGTCAATACAGTCAGCTGACAGAAAAAAGGCTTACAGTTAGAATGATAACAAAACCAACCGGAAAACGCCATATTTTGAAAAAAGGAAAGAAACCCCACCCATGCTTTCATACAATAATAAATAAAGCAGCTCCGCGACACAAGGAAAAAGCACGACAATGAATATGATATAAACTATGGACTTAAGAAAAGCACGTGAATTTATTCCTAATCCTACCCGTTCCAATCCTACCCGTTCCACCATTTAACTATGAAACAGAAATCAGCAGGATAAAAATATGATATAAACTATGGACTTAAGAAAAACACGAAACACGAACTCGAATAAATTTACTCCTAATCCTACCCGTTTCACTATTTAACTATCAAACCGAAATCAGCTAATGTTCGCACAGGGAGCAATATAATTATCAAAGTTGTTGTATTACATATATTCGGCAATCAGAAAGTAAACAAGATATGCATGGAGAACTATATGAAGGCACAATTAAAACAAACGAAAAACGGATAGTATTTGCAAAAGGATGTGCGGAATTCAAGCGACTACGAAAAACTCTACATTTAAAAAGAAAAAAAAATTCACTCTGACGATTATGCGTTTTTAATAACTGCAAGTTGCTTTCCGTCCTTTAAAAATCCTCAATTATAACTTCTACGTAAGATCTAAGAGAAATGATGAGCGTTGTTACAGAAAACAAATCAATTGACAAAAAATAATAGGCAATATTTTTTTCTTCTTCAATAAATCAAAAATGTTACAAAAGGAAGAAAGAAAGGAATGATGATCGATTATGTGCACGGAATAGGGCGAAACAGTCGAATTGAACGCAAACAAATAATTCAATTTTTCTTCTTTTGTCAAAAAAAGAAGAAAAATGCAATAAACGTGCCGAGTGTTCCACAGTTGAATGGCAAATATGTATATTATAGTTTGATTGTTCAAACCCCCACATGAAGTGTTGCCAAAACAGTAAACGCCATGATATAGCTGATAAAGGGAAACTTTATCAAACGAGCAAGATAATATCGCAAATTACGCATAAAATGATAACAAGAAATGAGCCAATTCGTACTGTGCGATTGAACAGTTAGACACAGAAATACAGAGCCAACCAGGGATAGAAGCGACGAGAGACAGCGTGGAAGAGAGCAAGAAAAGCAGTACGCCGAAGGGATGAGCGAGAGGGATAGGGTGTGTGTTGATACATATGCAGAGATACAATGGCAGAGAAGGCGAGAGTGTGATAGGGAGTAAGAAAAACTGAGAGCCGAAATAAAATTGAACATCGAGAGCACGAACCATTCCACTAGAGGTTGCATGTCAAAACGCGCAGTGTAACTAAAAGGTTAAACATTTATATGTATGCTCCCATTTACAATGAGAATAGAGACGTTGGCGGGCAGTGCATAAATGACAAAGGGCTCCTAGCAAGGAGAAATGTTTTCGTTCACTTTATCAATTACTACGGAAGGCACATGCTGGTCGGTTTCGAGAAACGAACGAAAAGGAGAGACAGAGGGAGAGAAAGAAGGAGAGGGAGCGGGAAGGTAGAGATAGAGAGAGGCAAGATAGAGCACGAGCGATATTGAGGGGAGAGGACTGAAGGAGAGAAAAGTGCATAGTTGGGAAACAGATTAGGCCAGAGAACAGCAACATTCAAACTTTGCACGGTAGACAATTCCGTTGAGCCTCCTCTCACGTATGCATTTCCGTCTATTTTCAGTTAATTAACGGTTAACGGGATCAGTACTTGAGTTCAAGTAGTGTCAGCAAAATCCCCACTCAAATGACGAACACATTTGATGGAAAACGCATTTAAAAGTGTGAAAAATTTCACGAAAATAATTTCTAGTAACTGAATCGACGGGCAATCGTCGTTTTAACGAAGTTGAGTGATGTCTATGAATGTTCGTGGGTTCGAAAAAAAAAAAGGCTATCGCTGTGCTGGATATTGCTGCTGGACAACAGGGATGCCCACTCTTTTTAAAAAATGCCCGGTTATTGAAAGCCAGAAGTGGTTTGAAAGATACTACAAATTAACGGCCTGGAAGCGTAGAGGGCAGAATATTTCCCCAATTCATTGTGCACTTTGTCCATGTTCAGATGGTTGCGAGTTTATCAAGATGGTTTAGCTTTACAGAGGTAACCAAGACACCTATCTGTCTCTCACTTTAAATAGGAACGTGCTATTTTGCACATAACAAAGACTGAAGCTGGACGGAGGCGGAAAGCGTAACTTCACCCATATCTAATGCGCATGCAGATGTTTTGACTATATGAAAGCAGATGTGAACGCAAGCCAAAACAGAGACAGAAAAATAACTAGTCATTCTCAGGAATGCATTCCGACAAATATAATACAAAATAAACTAATTTCACAAACATATTGCGGAGTTGAGGTACCCAGCAAACAAAATAAAGCTTAAAGTGGACTAGAACAAAAAATATGGCGCAGTTGATCAAATAGAGTGCGAAACCGAGTGTCGTTTTTTCTTCAAATTCAGAATTTAACACTAAACTGCTAACATACTTCCAATTTTACATACTACAGTATTCACTATACTATTAATTTTTTCTCAAATTAAATTCATATACTACTAATTTGGGTGTACACAAAAACGGAAAAGTTGAATTACTTCAATCAGTACGTAGCTGCGTCACTGTGATAAAAATATGCATGCGTGTGTATGAAGATTGAAGAAGGTCATAAAGAATACATCTATACACCAAAAAATGGAAAGTTTGCAGATAGGGATGTACGTCAAGCGTACAATGTGCGTATGTTAACGTGAAGATCGGGTGCACGCAATAGAAAAGCTTCTGGAATTACGATATAATAAGGAACACTGCCACAATATATACGGACTATTAAGCGAGAAAAGCATTTTACAAAAAGAATACAAACGGGGGTTAGGAAATGCTACTTTCTTTCGTAGTTGTCACTCTCTCTAAAGAGTGCACGTCACAGGGCACTCACGTGAATATATCAGCAGCATTTTACGGAGCGGAACCAAACACTTTTGAATAATTCACCAACATCAACAATGAATTTTTCTTAGCAAACGGAACCATTTCGGTCCATTAGTTTAAAGGTAAATCATAGAATCTGGAAGTTTAGTTCTAGAATTTTTGGACCAACCAAACGCTAGGTCGTCCCTGGGGAATTTTGAACCTCGTACCCGGACAGAACAATCGACCACTCTTTCAATACGTATGAAAGATCTCTATAATAGAAATTCTATTTTCGACAAATAGAAGAAGTTGGAGAGCTTTATTCAAATTCAGTCCATGGGGTGTTTTGGTTGTCAGGTGATGGAAGGAGTGACATCAACCTTGATGAAAGAGTTTCCGCTCTTCTTATGTGCGGCACTTCATCGTTTATTTATTGAATATACCCAAACTAAGTTTTTTCTTTCCTTTCATTTTTCATGCATCGATTCCGAAATAACTCTTACGTATTTTTTTTGTCAAAACAGTCAACAAAAACGCATATACTTAGTAAGAAACTCTGACAGCAAGACAAAAATGTCTCTCAGATAACATTTGTTTTATATTTTCAGATGAAAGGGTCTTAGTAATTAGCACACGAACAGTGCCCCTAAGTCAAACTAAAGAGCAAAACATTAAAAAAAAAACTTTTCTGGTTGGCCACAGGTGAAATGGAGTTGCTCATTGGTATAGTACACTCAATTAATTTCCTCTAGAAGTGTTCCCACGAAATTGAATAACAGTACCTTTTTTACATAATTACTCTTAATACTAATATGTTCATATGTATGTATTCAGTTTCCTGTAATCAATTTAGCTTCAGAGTACGATTGACGTTTATGAGGGCAATGTTCACATCTGGACGAACTGGAGGATTATTGTAGTGTCCTACCCTTAAAGACAAAGTGCCGGCATTGAAGAAATTTGTTCAGAAGCATTCATGCAAAAATTAATTAGCGTGCGAAACCAAATCAGCGTGAGATTGCCTGAGAGTCCAACGTACAGTTTCGCAGCGAGATTCATGCCAAGCTTGCTGAAGGTGGTTGTTTGGAAACTAAAGGAAAAGAAAAATGCGCTCCTTACACATCTGATTAACAACTGACATAATATGGTCCAATAAGAGGCTAAGTGAACAAATTTAACGAATTCAAACGAAAGTTGATGTTGAACTCAGTCGATTACCGTAAGCCTTACTTTTTTTAAACGATAATTGACTTTGGTTTTGAGGTTACGAAGAATTCAATTAAAATAATCATCACAGAGGGTTGGTTTTCCGGCAAAAACGAGGATTATGTGGGCGAAACTTCTCACAAACGGTTGTTTACTCGACCGAAGAGTACACGATCAGATAATTTTTGGCAGATAATGATTTGCAACATACGATAAGAAATATCTAGTCGGTGTTAGTTTACAATGACAATTTGGCACCATCGGTCTCAATATATTTATATTTAGAATAGCGTTAAAGGGACAGTGGAGAAATCCTATAGATAATGATCTACTGATGCGATGTTTGATATTTTCATGCTTGGTTCTGACTCTACAGATTAAAGGCGAGTCGCTATTTTCAGTTGTTCGCCGACAAACCAAAGAACAAAAGCAGTGTTGAAAAAAACACTGCCAATAAGAAGAGGGAGGAAGGCTCTTGCTTATTTATTGAAAGCAATTTACATTCAAAATCATTTCTAGGAACTGAATACCAATCGCGTTACACGTGGATTATGTTTGCACTGTTTTGCACAATATTGCTGCACCAATTTGTTGAATATGCAACATAAAGCAGATCAATTTAGAATAATAAGTAATCAGAAGTCCGAAACCGTTTAAGAAAAGACATGCCCAGGGATACGACGATGGATGAATTTTTTCATATGTCGGTCCCCTGCTAGCCTTGTCAAACAATTATGCGTATTTAATAAAACCATTGGGGATTGGGCGACCACGCTCTGGCAATATCAGAAAAGTTCTGATTAAGTCCAAGGATGCAGAACCATACGAGGGGGGGGGGGATACTGACCGACAGACATAGCGAGAGAGAATTTAGGATTGGGTGGGTCACGGAATTTACATAACGCATAAACAACCAGAGTTCTCAATATTAAAGTAGTCATTTCCGGTGGAGGTTCTCCTGTTCAATGATCAAATCGACAACGACAAAATAACACAGTAAACAAGGCAACAAAAATACATTCAAGGCCCGATAAAGTGATGGGTATCAACCGGTAAGTTAGGTAATATGAGAAACTGCAAAGGAAAACTCATTGATGTAAAATAACAAGGAGCACATGATGAAAAAAATACTTTATACCGTAAAATTAGACGCGAATAAAAGAAGTCTATTCAGAAATAGGTGAACAAAGAATGACTAAAGAAAGGCCGAGAACGGAAAAAAAAACCTAATCACAAACGTATACTCAAAACATAGCAGCAGAGTAATGTCCACAACATCAATCACTATAAGGGGCCGCGACGAAACAAAACAGCGGTAGTTCATAGAGCTACGAAAGGAAAGGGAGAGAAGGCTTAGCTGATATTTGTCAGTTAGAATATAGTACATTAAGCAAAAATACTCAATTGGCAGTATGTATTCGTCTTTGGCACTTCCAACAGAAACAAGAAGAAATTTCCTGGCGTATAAGGAATGGGAGAGAGTCTGAGCTGACTCTCTAAAAAAAAAGAATAGTTAGGACGGGCACCGAAAGGAAATTGAAGCAATTTTTGAAGAGCAAACGGGTCAAGCAAGAGAAAAATGGGAAGCAGAATCATAGAAATGGAATTGGTTGAAAAGGGCGTGTGCCACCGAGAGAGTCATGCGAAAATAGTGATGGAGAGGTAAGTATTGCGAGATGGAGACAGAGAATGCTTTGGGAAAGAGCTTCGAACCAAATGAATATGAAGCCTATTCGGAGGGCGTCATATGACAAGTAGTACACCAGAAGCAAAGACTGAGATTGGCCCTTCATTGAGTGACACGCACTTTGTTCAGTCAAAACTACTTTCTAATACCAGACGACGACGTCATAATGGCAACAACAATCCATTGAGGTTTGCGGCATAACTTTCTAGGTGTGAGGAATCAGTGAAAAAACTTAAGTTGTGGAACACTGTTCATACAAACTGCGTTCGTTTACATATTAATAAATATACCATGTCGTTTCAGAACCTTTCGCTGTCACGGACGCACTGTTGCTCAAAAAAAGAGAAACACTTAAGCAAAACAGACCAAGCCTAAAATATAAATAAAATAAACAGCGAAAACATTTACTTTCTTGTGTACGAACCAGGAAGGTCTAAAATTTCCCCCTGGAAGCTGCGACCACCACTATTTCCTGTCCGCTTTTATGGAGTTTTGCAACGGGGGCCGAAAGTGGTTTCCGTAGAATGGCCAATGGCACGGAAAAGGAGTTTTGCATCACTTTCCAAGAGTTGCAATGGTGTGTGATAATCAGTAAATGAAGCAAGTGTAGATACGAAAGAATAAAAAAACTAAGCGAACAGTCGGAAGACTTTCTGGTCCTGCAGATTAAAGTGCGTGTTTCAGGCGTCTATAATCCAGAAGCTACAGAGTCTCATTCCAGCCGCTCAAAGATCGACATAACTTAAACGAATCTCTAAAATTTCAAACAGAAGTATGTTTAATTACTATTATTGGAAAGAAGGCCATACGAATAAAGCAGTTAGTAGGGAAATAAAGCGAATAAAATAATGTGGGCCGCCAAAGTTATGATGCGTTAAATTTTTTCAGCACCTCGCAAAAAAATTCACAGGGCGCTGGTTCAAGATGCAGGAAGAAAAACGCTGGAAGAAGAATAGTGAAAAAAAGGACAAACTATGTGGTTCGATGGTTGAAAGAAGTTTTAACAAAGAACGGAACCTTGATGCAATGCAATCATTTTGAACAGTGAAAGAATAAGAACGGCACAACAAATGTACACCGACAAAGCGCAAAGTCCACGAGAGCAACAACTGACATCTTCGATTAAAATAACAAGGAAGATGGTTTCATCTAATTGGTTTCATTTGATTCCGCTCTAAACAACACAAAACAGGAATCTATCATTGCTTTACGTAAGCGAACAATGGAACCAATTATACAAAAATGAACTGTCAGTTATGCAATACATTTAGAAAAACGACCCCAAACAGACGAGGGCAATTAGTGATATAATTATTCTCCACTGAACTCAAGGCCAACGGTAAATTAAGAAATTAATTGTTTCTACGGAACAGTGATTGTCAAATTGCGGGCAAATCCTTGAAAAGGTAAAGCTTTGATTAAAAAACCACGATCATGAGCAGTCGTAATGGTAAAGAAGTATTCTTGCTATATAAAGATTTACGGTTGCTATCTGCAAAAAAGGAATGCTTGCTGGTAAAAATAAAGGTAGAGTTATAAAACCAAAGCAGAAAATGTGTGCGACCCGAGAGTTGTGCGGTCGTGCGTCGAGCCATGTGAACCCCTGCTTGTTTATTTAAATGCATCCCGAGGCCAGCCTGCAAATAACGATGCAACTACGGTAAGCACAGTGAGCTATAAGAGCTACATTGAGCCAACTCGTGCATAAGAACATTGTTCATTCAAATGAAATAATTTCTTGAAATTAAAATATGTTTATTTTTATAAATGGCACATGCGTAACAGATATGAATATTCTCTTATTCTCGGGGAACAAATGACAACATACATATATATTTTGAGCAAATAATCGAATGAGAACAGTAACTCGAGAAGATTATCCATCGTCATTAGTTAAGACGTACTTAGTGGTTTATAATAATAATGTTTATTGGATCAACGAGTCGTAGGAAAAATAATGTTAGTTGTAACGAATGGTAAGCCAAACTTACATGCAACTGAAAATTGCACATGAAACTGGAGATTGCAAAATGAAAAATATCGAATTAAATAAAGCTTGCAGGAAACTTTAATTAAAAGGGATAAGCAGACACTTGAGCATTGCATGACATGAAACAAGAACAGTTGACAAGGATACAAGTCGACAAGAATTTCGCTGGAATTCCAATAACAAAAACCGTTTTACTAATGAACCACCCTATGGAGTTTAATAAACCGCACCCCTTCTGGCTACTTTAAAGTTAACTTTTAGAAATTCACGCGAAATTCTTTCTTTTCTCTCCATCCATTATTTTGGCATGTTTTAGATAAAGAATAATATAAATAAATTTCGGCAAATATATCAAGAGGCCTTATCCAAAGTAGGTGTTAGAGAAGCTCAGCATACGGAGCTGGGATCCATCCCGTTCTAAACAAACGATGTGATGCTTACACTGTAGATGTATTTCAAGCAAATGATCCAATTAGTCTATTAATGTCAGTTCAGTCTAAAAGTCATCACTACAATCAGCTAGAGATTCATAAACACAATAAGCTCATACCAAGTGCTCTTCACGATTGCTACTTTACAATACTCCATTCTGTACAATTACAAGAATAACAATGTTTAACAGTATATACCTTTCGGTTGCGTCGTCCTTAATAAATATCCATCCGCGGTTACCACTCTTGATAAGCACAACAATGTCATCTTTGTTCACAGTCAACTGCTCCGGCCCATATGAGTTGAAATCAGTAGTCACTATCAATTTCCTGTTATAGTCGCTAGCCGAAAACTGTGATGGCACAATGGCTGGCACTAAAAGGACCATAGTTGTTTTTGGGTTATTGTTGCTGTCGCTCCCTAAGATACAGTTTTCGGAAATATGACAACGTTGAATAACTTTGCTAAATAGCCCTTGATAAGTTAACAAGTTAAATGAAGTGTTAGACCTGGATTACTCTGTCTCACGGCGGGTGGTGGAGGTGACGCGACTCTGGGTGGATTTATCTCTTGCCTTTGGTAAGATCGAGGAGGCGCCTAGAAATTATTTAGTAATATAGTAATATGTTTCTGTTTTTTTTCTCCTTTTCTTATAAATTACATTTTTTAATCTGTCTTTGTAACTCAATAATGCTCACGTGAAATTTACCTATGCTTAAAAAATAAAAATATTTCTGACCATTATTGGTGTTGCTTGCACTGACGCCGGTTTGTAGGCAGGCACAGGTCTAACTAGAACACTGTACTCGTCCATTCCCGGACTTGGGCGTCTGGCCTGGACCTAAATTAATATAAATATGTTTTCCTGAAAAACCCGTCATTGATACAGCGTCTACAGTTAGAGGCATCTACAACTTTGTAAACATACAATTGGTACTGCGGGTCTTGAATCCATTGGTCGGTTGAAATTAGAATACATCATATCAGAACCTTGTTGACGGTTCACCATTGATTGCTCTCGTGGCGGCGGAAGAGGAGACTAAAGGTGCATTTGTTGGAATGCAGATAAAAAGGGTAATCACATTTGCAGATGGGCAATAAAGATAACTTTGTAAAACCGATCGTATGAAATAACACAAAGGGCGTACTCACCCGTGCTCGTTCTTCTGCATATTCGTCGTGATAAACAGGTGTTTCGACCACTTCCCTTGTTTCGCGGTGAATGGTTCGCTCCTGGTAAACCTCACGATTTACCTAAGAATAGACACCATATTAAAAGGGACTTAAGTTACTCTTCTTTATTTTTATTTTTATCCACACAACATATCAAAAAACATTGGAAATAAAATAAGCACCTAATAGCGGAATCTTATGTATTTATTCGAGGTACGATAATCGTTTTCCTGTGATCAAAAGAAATTAAGTTGCTAACCTGTGTTGGTGGCACTTGCGTGATTTCCAATGTCTGTTCTCTGATAAGAACAACGGCGTCAGGATTCGTCTGAATAAATTAGAACATCGCAGTTTCTTCATATATTTCAAGGACTATGCTGAGAAACACAGTACGCTGCATATTTTGTGTCGACGTACTCGAGTCATAGGTTAACTGGACCCCATTTGTTGATCCATAACGCTACACCTCCCATCAGGCCCTAGGATCCTCAAAAGCGTGCCTCTGTGTTTGTCCTTGTTTGTATTCCCTCGATGCTGCTCACCCTGCTTTCCGCGGTATGTGAGATCTCAGATTCCTTCGTGGATCTTCTGTCTCTTTCCGACTTCTCCGATTTCTCCGACTCCAACAGTTCTGTGGTTTCGCGAGTGTCACCTCTAATTCTATGGTTCTCTTCAGTGAGCGTGGTTGGTCTGCGCGACTGAAATTGTGCAGTCTAGGGTAACGTTTATTAGTGGCACGTGCATCATAAAGGCACATCGTAAAATACTTTACAAATAAATAGATCAAAAACAAACTTCACCGCCTTCCGTCGGTTGTGTTTCGGTTTCGGTTTCTTCCTCATTTGCCTCGCTCTCAGACTCGCGGGCTCCATTTACCTAAAGTTGAGTCCAACATAAACGAAACGCGGACAAAAATACTTTTCTAAGCTACCGTCCACTGGCAAACTCCTAATACATGATCGCAATCAATGTCAAGTGTTAATTAACATTGTTAAGTTCATTCTTGTGGATAGTAGGATGTTTGATACTTCAAATTGGAAAAGGCAAGTGGAAGAGAGGAAGGCCCAAATCATTATGGAAGAAAACCACAAACCTGTTCGCTGCCTCTTCGAAGCTCGTCAGCGTCAGGCTTGGCAAGCAAAGAAATCCCCTTGGACATTTCAACCACATATTCACCAAGGTCAGCATATCTGCGAAACACATCTTAAACCGAAACCAAAACGAGAGAAGCCCGAAGCGGGTTAGGCGCCTTCCATTAATATCAGGGTAACAAGTTGACTACTAAGTTCACCAACCGGTGCGCAGCTTGGTACAATGTCGATGAACCAACTTACGTTCTAAACCACTCTCCGTGCTTGTCGACGAAGAATTTGTAGCGCATCATCTGGGCCTGGGCGAACTTTCCACATTCCTTCTGGTAAAATTCCGTCATTTGTGATTCTGGCTGAAAGTTGTTCGAGGTCGAAATGCAATTTATCCAATTGAACAAATTTAGTCTTCCAATCTATTCAACACTCAGCTACAATTGCAAGTATCCTCTGGGACACTGACCGCTCTGCTCTTGTGAATGTTCTTTTCTTCTTTAAGATGATTATGGAAAAATTCCTTCTGTTTTGCCTTTTCTTCGTGACTGAACTTGACCACTCGGCTATTCATCTCGGCAAATTTTTTCATCTGAAATTGATTGTAGGGTTGAGTCTCCTAGGTGATGCATGTGTAATCGTATTCCTTGAAGTAATAGAAAAAAACTTGTAAATTGTGTTACGAACACTTCTCTCATGATGTTGCACAATATCCTTAAGCTCCTTAGCTACACCGAGTAGCGTCTGTCCTTGTTCTTGGGCAGGCTCTTCCGCAGTTCTAGCGGATCCAGCCAGATTGCTTAGTGCGAGAGTATATCCATCAGCAGCACGTTGTAGGGCTGAACAACAACAGCGCAGTTTAAGCATAGAGTGCGATACAAAATACGTAAAGTGATACAAACGTGATACAAAATAGCGCTTCATTTAAGTGATTTACCTTTAAAGGGATGGGGTCACTAGAAATATCCTATAATTTTAGTGTTTCTTTACTTCCTAAAATGGTTAGTAAAAATTTAGAATATAAAAGTTAGTACTTAATCTCTCTCGTCACGGAGACACTCAGCAACGGGGGCAATCATTGATTTTGATAACTGCCAAATAGGGTAAAGGTGTATCCACAGCGGGCAATTGTTTCTGATTGTTCGGTCCAAAATTAATTATATATCCTATTTTGTCTATTTGGCTAGCTAACTTTGGGTTTCGACTGAGGACCCCGACAATTGTAACCTTACTGCATTATTGGACAATCCCTCAAGATGATAGTGATGAAAATCAATAATTACCACGTTGCCTAATGTCTCCGTGAGGATATAAAACAATTATAAGCAACTAACCCATAAAGGCTTGCAGTAATTTCGTACCCGCCTCGGCGGTGCCCTTTACAGCTAAAATAGGTATAGTAACATATAGTAACACGCTTGGACTATAAGATATTGTATTAATTTGAAGTGGGTCACGCAACCAACAATCTCGCCGTTTCGTGCTTATGTATTATAAAACCCTATTAGTAGTAGCATTCCAAAATAAGCGAGGGAGATGTCACAATCTATCTTTCTGACTAGTTTAGTAGCAGTTGATTCTCAACAGTAGAATCAACTGCTACTAAAAGATGAACCAAGCCAGCGAGGCTCGTTTATTCAAAAGGATTCAGAGCTGCGAGTTGTTTTTCCTGTTCGTAATTAATAGCTGGACACTGTAACAAATGACAACCGCATATGTGGATAGTGGTGAAATTGTCCTGATTTTCGTTCCTTTAGTCAATAAAAATAAGAACCACAGTGGCCACGTCCTTGAGTGATTGGAAATTGGTAGAAATTACCTGGTAGAAACCCTGCCTCCAGCTGTTTCGTAACATTAGCTATCGTCTTTTTCGATTCGGGTATAGTACCCATCCTCGGACCTAAATGTTGGCGAATACAACATTCTAACTATCGTCTAGCAGGAATTGAGCGGATAAAAAAAATTTTCAGTAAAAAGATACATTTGGGAAAAATGAACCGTACATCCACGTTTGCAATTAAGGGTTTTGTGTGGTAAGCAAAGGTAAATTTTCTCAACTTTGAGCATTGACAATCACTGGGTTGCTACTCGTAAAAAATACTACGAACAATTGTCAAATAATACTGCGTGTGGGCTGATTATCTCAATGCCCTATAGAAAAAGCAGAGGCCACTATTCGAAAGCATGCTTGGAATGTGGCTGTATAGCGATAAAGAAGGCTGCTCTTTAAGTCATTATTAGTCATTGAATACAACCTCACAAAATAAGGGCGTTGGCTGAGAACGGTATCAGATACTCAAATAATGCAGTACGACTTCAGAAATGACCAAATGGGTACCCGTATTGTATCGATGTTCGGAAACTGCAGAACTTTTGGTTGTATAGTCTCTTCCAAATTATTCATTGATTAAATTCACGTAGGCTTCAACGTGCCATATTGTTTGCTTGATAACAGATAGAAATCATGGAAAGGAAAACCGCCAATGAAAGACGAACGACGGCTTTTTTTTAATTCTTGGTGCAATAAACAAAAATTTCCATAATCTGAGCGTTGTTACCTAAATATGAAGAAATGTACGGGAGCGGCAACTTTACTCATAGTTTCTTGTTTTAATCACCATTCACATTCACATTTACAATTTGCATTTCATTCGAAGATCATAAATATTACAATAGAAAGAAATTCAACTTCAGTATAGAAAGCAATGATTAAATTCGGCATTTCAAAGCGAACTAAGAAATTTGATATTCCTGCGCAAATAAAGACTAAAGGAGGAATTTTCAAGCAAAATAAACAAATAACTTTTTTTCTTATTTGATAAAGTACTTGCTATTTCCAAAACTCAACAAATAAGTGTTTCAATCATTCGAGAACAATGAGTTGTTTTCTTCGAAAAAGCTTAAGTTTTCAAACAAAGGGATTATTATTGAAATGTTTGCCCTCAATGTGGACCTTTAAAACAATTTGAATATACACATACTATTTTGTTGAATTGAAACCTCAAATTTTCATAACCGTGGCTATTGTCAAATCTGAATAAAATGTCGATTTCCTTTACGCACGGGACAGGCAAAAATATTGAAAGAAGATGGTGTTGTTTTGTGATCCAGTAAATTTATTTCTTGTATTGCCTATATGTGACAAGCTGTGGCATTCAGGTGCGGGACGGGTAGATTATACACCAAGCAATTCTCAGCCAAACACATTAGTTTTATGTCGTTTGCACAAACTAAAAAAAGTATATTTGTTGTTCGCATCTTCATTCACAAATATTTGCGGGGTTTAATTTGCGCCGTGGAATGTCGTTCTAAAATGATTGAGATAAGAGAGTATTAACACCTTTGAACAAGTTATGGATCAGTAGAAGTGGGCAAACTAAATAAAGATGAACATTTTTACTCTGTTGGAATGTCCCAAAAAAGAAGGGAAACGGTAAAAAAAAACACGAATTGCCAACAACTTATATAAATAAAACAATGTTTTAAAAACCTTTATAGCACATGTGAAAATAAATAAAAAAAAAAAACAAGAAACCAAAAATATGGAGTTGATTTTTGTGCATTCGTTAACTAGCGACAACCGAAATAGAGATAAAAAATAATAATATATCGATATATGTTTCAATATACCGATAAGTAACTCTCGGTGTATGACACAAAAGTAGACGAATGTGATCGACTTATTTTTTATCATTTTTTTGAAAATACACGTAGAGAATCGATTGTTGTTTTCCTCTATATTAAATAATTTTTGTCAGCGCCCCACCTTCAGAAAAAAAACCAATAGCCTTAACATTAGGGAGAAAAATACTGATGTTGAGGTAAAGTTCAGTTAAAGGGATCGGTTCACCTTAAATTGTGGTGAACCGATCCCTTTAAAGAAGGTTCAAAAAGACGCTCGAATTATTTTACAGTTGCTGGATATCTGATAAGGGAATTACGGTTAAGATTTCTTAATTGAATGTTGAATAAATATACTGGTACGTTCATCTATATTTATAAGAATATATGTATTTCAGTAGAATAGATCAGTTTCAAACACGTTAGTTTTGGTCATATGCAATTGTGCAGTTAAGTGTTTTATACATATGTCGATAAACTCTCGAATAATCATCAAATGGTCGCCTTCTTCGATTGTATTTTGTATTCTATTGAGCTTTTCATTCAGTGTTTGAAACCATAGTACACAACACTGTATTCTCTGATAAACGTGCACGTTCTCTTTTTTTTTTGTAAATAATAAAAAAATAACCCGGAAGAGAAAAAAAAGATCGCTACATGTAGGAGATTCGCTGCATGAGATCAATTAGAATACACACCATAGACCTAACATATAAAACGGAACTAGTCGATTAGATAGAATATATTAATTAGATAATATCAGATTGAATGATGACAAAAACACAATATGTATAACAAACACAAAACCTTGTGCTCAAGCTTTACGGCAACAGCAAAAAAAAAAAACTATCCAATACGTCAATGGTAAATGCGTAAATGATGCAGTACTAGAATTTTTGAAACGCTCAACTTGCTTATTAATTATGACGATTTGAATACAAATAAAGGGCTAGTTTGCTTTCTTCACCAGTTAACACTAACCATATGCAATCCTTTCCAACAGCTCTACTGAAGCGATGTAAAATACTAGGGGAAGCTTAAAAATACTCCGCTTCAGTGACAATATATTCTGAGTAAAGCAAGAGAATCTTGAAGCGTTGTTGCTTCAAAGAGCCCGAAGTGAGTCTTTCTTATCACCTTGGAAGAGACGCTTCAACGCTGTTTGATAGTCCCGATTGAAGACCTTGAAACAGAGACGGAGCTATTTACAAGGCGAACAATTGATTTTTAAGACCACTAAGCGCCTGATTAGTCCCGCATTTAACAGCCAAACGTACAGAATTTGGACAATGAACTAGTACAAGACCAGACACAGTTTGTCTGGAACTCGGCTCTGGAACTCTCGTTTGCTCAGGATGTCTGCCTCTACGGCAAAAGACTTTAGGAAACAATTGAGTAAACACCCACCGTATAAATAATTGGATTCATCGCCGAATTAGAGTAGCCCAACCATGTGATGAACATTTCGATATGTGGGTTCACATAGCACGTATCACGGCAGAATTGCACCACAACATACATTCTGAAAATATTTGCGTTTCTGTTTGAGCACATGCTAAAAGGTAAACAAGCGCGTTCGAAGTATAATTCGAGCCAACAAAATAGGCAAGTTTGTGAAAATAACCTACATGAAGAATGGCGTCCAGCATACGGTGAAACATCCGAGGATAATTCCCAACACCTTCACCCCTCTTCGCTCCTTGGCTGCCGATATGGCCTTTGGCTTGCGTTGGAGAGATTTGCGATACATTCGCTCCTTCCTAGAAAACGAAATTGGTTTTGCAAAACATATATGAATCTTGTCAGGATTTACTAAAGGCAATGAAATGAAACAATTATTTCTTACCTTATTTTATGTCGCTTCACTTTTTCGTATGAAATGGTGACAACACTTCTCGTTGGTTTTACTTCCTTCTTTTGGAAAGCCACTGACTTTTCCGGAGGCATACTCTTCGTCACCGATGCATGTCTCTGAAAAAAGATGATTTGAAGACCTTGATGAAACAATTTGATTTGATGAAAGACAGAAAGCATTTTTTTTCAATTAATAGTCCGAGAATCCTCCACATTACTAGCAAAGCTGCGTTCTGGGCTTGGATGCTGCCTTATTTACTCTGGAGGTAATGGCAATGACCCACCTTTGAAGTTCCCGCATCACTTCTACATGCAACGCTCGTGCCAGTGTCCTCCGTTCGGTTGTCTTGCTCGTCACTTATCGCTTCGTCCTCTTCGGGTATGGCATCATTCTTCACCAAACCATTATCCACGTTCTCAGAGCTTGAGCCTAAATGGAGGTTTACAATAGCTCTCTATTAATCAATCCAGTATCTCGGGACAGAATTTCGTTTAGGTGTAGATCAATGACTTAAAAGATAAAAGGTAAAGCTGATCTTCGTTAATTCAAACGAATCCATGTAAATGATTGACGTAAGTTTGCAGAACAAGGCAGTGTGGCCTTCTTCAAATTTCCGTTGCAAAATCGCTCTGGAAATCGAGATTGATCAATAATCAACATGTCAACCTACTGCTCTCATCTTCCTCGTCTTCCTTTGCAAATTCGTCAGAAGTCGGAAGGACATGTGAGATTTCATGAAGGATCGTGGATTCAATATGCTTCCGAATTACCTAAACAAGAACCAATAATTGTCAGTGAGAATGCCACCATGACCACCCACTAAAGGTTAATTGCAAATCGCACACGACAGACACCACCTCTGGTTCCTCATTCTCGAGAAGATTTTCATAGTAAAGACTGAGAAGAAGCTTTTCCTTAACTTTAAAGGAAGGTCCACGAAGCTTACTTTGGAACGTTTTTTTGTACACGCTTGCGAAAGTTGATGCTTACTCTATGTATGCAAGATGTAAACGCGCCTTTTCTGTGAAAACATGAAGTATTCATGCATCTACTATAAAGTCGTGCAATAAGATGAGTGAATGAAAAGAAGAAGTGCAAGTGCAGTGCTTGAATTTCATGGCACCAGTTGTTTCCAACTTTTAATCGACGTCTATTCTAGTGCAGTTAAAGTGGTCGAGCACTCACAAAACACTGTGGGGGAGAGGCAATCACCCAATCGATAAATCAATTGCGCAAGCAATCGATTAATCAATCACATAATTAATCAATCATTAATCAATACGTCAACGATCAACGTGTGATACCGTTCAAAACAATTGCTTACGTGAGTTGAGACAGCCAGCTAAAAAAAAGAAAATAAACTATTAGCTTCGAATGACGACAAAGAAAGTTAAAAAAAAGTATAGTTTGTGAAGAAAACCACTTTCGACCACTTTCTCGATCACAGTCTTCTTAGTTCGTGTTTCCATAATGAATATCATGCCCGGCAAAATGAAAAGGGAAAAGTCAGAACTGTTCATAACTAGCAAAAAGTTTTTTTAAAAGTAGTTTTCTTTAACAATAAGTTTAAGTTTCTTTCTGACCCTTCCTTCAAGAAAGAACTGACAGCGCGCATGCGTTTCGCATGCAATAGAGCGACAAAACTGTTTGTAGCTGAATTTGCAAACGCTTCATTGCTACAAACTTTAAACGCATTTGTTATCTTTCCTCTATTTTCCTACTATTTCCTTTTTAATAAGATCGCTTGGGTTCTACTTCGATAAAAAGAGTGGGCTTCCATGTAAACATATTATCACCAACTGTTTCTCTTATTGGTTAGTGTTTCACATAGAGAAAGGTTGTTAATTATTAGCATACCAAAGGAGTATCACATAAAGCCTACATCGCATGATCTGTCTAATTGCCGATAACTCACTTTCTGACGGTAGATCTGCCGGGCACGGTGCTTGGCGAATGCTTGATAGATTTTGAAGTAAACAAAGAACATGACAAGCGTTGGGATGAAGAATGAGCCTGTTGCTGAGTAGACAGTATAGGATGGGAGATCCAGGAATGTACACTGCCAAGTGCCATTTTGGAAGACCATATTTCCCTCCGGCGCAATCTGCAAGAAAGAATAGGGCACTGCTTTCATTTGAGCAATTCTACCCTCATATGCTTAAAAAGGACCATTCGTCAATCCGATCTATGTTTGTCGAACACATTGCATGCTTAATGCAATTGTTGCTTCCCGAACTTCGATTGAATGAAGGACAGCACATTTTGTTGATCGGTCAAACCAGCCAATCCAAGAACGATCATATTGGTTGCTTTGAATACTGTTTGTAGAACACAAACTTTCTTTACTTTGAATGACAAACTGTACGATACATTTTTTACTAATACTATTACATTTTTATACTAGAAACAGCACGATACAAAACGCGGTAATTCAAGGAGTTAACAACTTGAATTTACCTGCTTCCATCCTAATAATGGGGCCAGTGATATCAATGCACTGGAGATCCACACAGACAGAATCATTATGCACGCTGTCTTTTTATTTCTTTTGCTCAAATAAGAGACAGGCGATGTGATTGCCCAATACCTGAAATGTAACTTTTTGTTTAATTCTCAAGTGTACGTCTATATTCTTACCGCATACAGCAAAGAACTGTTATTATTTCATTTCAGCCTTTTCAGGTTTTTTCAGCATTTTTTTTGTTGCATTTTTAATCATGTTTATGTAGGGTACCACATGCCAAGGCTCAAAGACGAAGAAGCTTATATAAGAAGCAAGCGAATCGCACATCATAATTGCATAATTCACCTGTCCAATCCGACAATCGACAGATTCCATATTGAAGCAGTCGAGCACAGAATATCGGCTGCAATTGGAGCAGTATTATTATTTGGTTACACCAAAATGTAGATCACAACTATTTCCACCAACGGTATGGTGCTAACTGATTGTAGGCCTTGTTTTCAAGATGGGACTCTTGTTATTAATGAATATAAAGATTTTATTATTCTAAATTTCGCAAGCAGTGAAGGGAAAATGATATTTGTGCATTGAGAAAGGCAACTCTGTCCAAATAGTTGACACAACGCAAGGTTGATTTGTATTGCGACCAGTTGAAACGTCTTGATAACTTACCAGACACGAAGAGTTCACACAATATTTCCGGGAACAGCCATTCTCCAGCTATTGCATATACAGAAGAGAGCGGGAGCACTATTAATCCAAGGCAGAGGTCGGAGAATGCAAGATTGCCCACCTATGCCATGTTTTTGTAAGCTCGAATTTTAAGGAACAAGCTTGTAATATCAAAGAGCTCAAATTTATTGCGAGCAAAACTATATATCCATTGAAACCAGTGAAACGGGACATAAATAACGTTTATATGCACTTTTTGCGAAGAATATGAACCGCTCTTATATTTGAATATATTTTCTTACCAATAAATTCGGAACCGTCTGAAGCCGCGGATTCTTGTACAGTACAACAAACACAAGAGCGTTGGCTGCCACTGTCCATACAACAAGAAGGAATAGAGCGATACCCTTGAAACTCTGCAACGAAATTTCTTGCAAAGAATGTATATCTGTCTTTGAAAATATAAATTAAGCCCCAACAATATTCATACATCGCCTTTACTAAGCAACTTTATTACACTACTTTTTTTCTAGCCCCCTTCTCATATAGTTTGTCTACTGTTGTCTATATGTGAACAGTAACTCAGAGGCATTGACACTCTAGCATTGAATTTTTCCACAAAAAGCCATAGGGTTAAAATTGACGTAAAATTTGAGAGTTCTTGTAGTGCACTGATCTATTTATACAAATATGTTTACCTCATTTATTACTTTCTAGTCACCCCTTATATCTTCCTTTAGCCGAGTTATTTTCGTTTATATTTCTGTGAAATTCTACCTCAGGACGTCTCATAATACCGAGACATCGATACGTTGCAGCCTGTCACTGCTAATTAAGCGAACTTTGATTCAATTAGAAACAAGTGACGAAAAAAAGTACTTTTCTAGCCACTTTAAGGCTAACTGACGTTGTAATTATGAGTACAGTATTTAAAAACGGTTCCCCTACCTCTTGATAAACTGTGGTAATATCTAAAGCCTAGTTCAAAACTAGCCTATAGCCATGCATGGAAATTTTGGAAAATTGCGATAAAACGAGTATGCTTGTAAGCAAATGATTTCTCTACCTGAAATAATGTGTCGTCCTGCATAGTTGTCGTTAATTTTCTTACATATTCATATTCTGGAATATCCTTTCTTTACAATGATATCGCGTCAATAGGTTTCGTTGTATGCGCCCACGAAGTTAGATGAGATTATGCACACTACATAATCTTTATTAAAAGACATTGAAGTTTGGTAGTAGTAAGTGATTGATTCAATGTGAAGCTTTCATGCAAAAAAAAACGCTAAAAGGGAGTAAAATACAATAGAACTGCTCGTTAATTTCACTCAACATCGATTTTGAAGAATAGCAATTAGTAGCATTAGCCTGATGTTTGAATCAATTTTTGTGCTATTGCTTAACTAAAAGTTCATTTACCAAATAATTGTAATGTTATTCAAAAATACTTCAAAGAGAAAATTGAATACAGTAGATTAGTGCTTAGAAAAGCTGCTTGTTTTCGGAGCTTGCACAAGGCCAGATTCAAAGATGAAAGCAAAGAGAGAGTATCTAATTATAACAAAACAGGTGGGAATTACATTTGTGCTGTTGTTAGCAAACTTGCAAAAATGACGTTGCGTCGCAGAATAATTGAGGAAACAAATTTAATTTATTTGCAAAGAAAAAATTATTAGCGAATTGCAGGAAATTAGAATTCAGCGCAGGCTGAAGCTGGTTCGTGTACTGTGCGCAATTTCCTTCGGTAATCTTCCTATTTTTACAGACAGCGAAACAAAACAAAATCAAGCTTTCTGAAAACTAACACATGAAAGCGTAGGGTAGAGTGGTAATCTGGACCAGCACACAATTATGCTCAACGCATATCAGCTGCTTCAAAATGAAGAAAACAACTGAAACGTGGAGACCATACAAAAGCTGCACAGGTAGTAAGGGGTAAGTACATTTTCCGAAAGGATTGCGATTTTCTCATACATGAATCTGCCAAATTTTCTTACATTTTCGACATGATAAGCAAAATTCAGTTAAAAAAGAAGTAAAGTGTTCAGGTACTGGTTGTATCACTATGTATCTCGCGTTCCTACTACCAGACCTCACGTGTGCAACCAAATCGAATTATAGATGAATTACAAACTCGGCAAAACTTGGAAGTGCAAATTTCATGGATTTTGGTTGATTGGATCATAGAGTGTTGCATGGTGAAATGGTATTTAGCAAGAGGTTCCATATATCTGAAACCTCGCTGCCCACACGTTTCCCCGGGTGTTTAATTCAGTAAAGCGAGACATACGGCCATCGGCGGCTAATTTTCGCAATTTGTTGAGCAATTACCGTGACGGTAATTGCCATTGATCAAACATTCAAAGTTACACAAATGCATAGTTTAGTAGAAGTAGTGCAATCAGGGTGTTAGGGATACGGTCGTTTTCTTAATTCAAGAGAAAATCTCAGTCAAGTCAATTTAGAGATGCACGGGGATGTAACAAAGCTATTGACGAACATATCACCAGATTATAACGAAAACCTTACATTAATTTTACAATTTAGGCCCGCAGCTACTAGACACATGCAACAAAGAAACCAAGCAATCATTAGGTAAGTAGGCATTGTATATATTGGGACGGAATTTCACACGGATTACGCAACATGTGATCGTGGAGTATTCTGGATCCACTGTGGCTCAGCGAAATAAGTCATTCAAGATTGTCGTAAATATGATGACAATTACAAAAAAAAGAAGACAGATATTTGAAAAAAGGCAGCCATAGTGCTTCAAGGATTGGAAAATACAATGAGAAAATTAAGTCACTCAACCTCGAACGAAGGAGACAACACCAACAGATATGTGTGTGATGCGAGTTCTAACAGCAAAAACAAACAGTCCGAACTTTTCGCACTGGTTGGCGATTTGTATTTTTGGCACTGCCACCGAATTTCAGCAATTTCGCAGAATGTAGGTCTTCGTTTTGGGTAAATTGTAAAACTTTCATCATGTAACATAAGGAAATTCGACAAGGCTTTTTTTGCGTAAGATATCATATAAAAATGTTGTAACATCTATCCTGTAAACACCTTTTTAGATGATCATTGTCTCCACAATAGCCTACAACAATAAGGCGCTTGCCATGTCTCATACTAAATGACAATCTGTTATAATCGGGTTTTCAAATAAAAGAATAGGATGTCCATTTATCAAGAAGTCTATTGTGTTAGAGATGTGAAGATCAGTGAACAATGGATAAATGAGACTACAACATGACGATTCTAGTTGTGACATGCAGCACCGACTGCATTGCTTGGGTCCTTAATTTAGTAACGGCAGCACCTTCTCAACAACATTTACCAACAATAAACCAACTCGTGTACCCCAAATAAAACGAATAAGAAGCTTACCTAATAATAATCGGGAAAAGGTAGCATCAATCGAAGCACGATTGATAGTATTTTAATACGTTCAAAACCTGTTCAAAACGAAACCAAGAATTTAAACCAAACTAACAATCACGGGTTAGGTTATGCTGTTTTGTATGCGTGGCAAAGCTGGTATTTTTTTTTTAAATAAATCCTACAACGACAATGTTTATTTCTCCGTAATAATGGACTAATACTGTTGAATGAGTAATACATTTGGATATATATGTAGTAAAAAATTGCAATTGCGTCAAAATGGTTGTTAATAATGAAAGTGCGGATTAACTAGTTCAGAAAGGCAGTAGAATCCTATAAGTCTATTCCTAGTATATCGAACATGAAGGGGGAAATGGGAAAGAATGGATCCTGCGCATAAGTTACATGAGTTTCCGACCGCGTATTATTATCTGGACCTCAAAACACAAGAACAAATAAGCAAGAAGACAATAATACAGAGGGAGAAAGAAATACGCGATCACCGATTTGGCGAGCTAGCACTTTACTCATAATGGAAAATAAAACTTTTTAAGGCTTTGTAGCTCTTGAAAGAACTTTTGAACTATTTAACTTCCTTGATAAGGAGTTCAAAAGACAAGTTGGCATAGTTTAGGGGGAAGTTTGGCAGTGCAATGAAATCGGTTGGGCAGCAGGGCTGCCACGTATGTATAGGAATTGTTGCGAGTTGAGAGGTAGAGAGTGGCTCCTTGATTTACATTAGTCATTAATAATCTTCTCGTGGACCTAATGAGGTGGCATCTATTATTTATTATAAACACATATAACAAGTCAACAATTATATCCACTGTCCATAAATGGTGAGATCAAACCATTCAAACCATCCATGCATCGAAAGGTATGAGTTTAACAAATGGTACATGTAATTCCTCGGTCTTTGGAGGCTTCGATCGGATTTAGGTCTAGCGCAAGGGGTCCTTAATTTAGTTACCGAGCAACACTGTCAGCTGTTATGGTTCTCGGTTCGGTTGTTGTTGTCTTGCCTAATGTCGGCTCTTCTTGGTCTTGTTTTTCTGCTTTAGGAATGTGGGATAAGGAGGGTTGAACCAAGTTGGGTGAATTCATTTGTGTGCATTAGGTGTATCTGTATCTATGTGGCTGCCATGTCTCAGCGCATTGGAGAAGGAGAGAGTCTCTAATTGGGAGGGAAGCCGACACTTTTGCTATATCCCTTTCACTCAACCCCACCAAGAAGAACCCTCCTTATAGATAGGAATATCAGAAGATTTCAAGGAACTGATGGGCGGAAAGGAAAGTATTGCTACTTATGAAATATCTAAAAATGCATACTGAGAAGCATATTTTGAGCCATGTGATGTGTACCTTATGTGAGGTTTCACCCTATGTGCGTCACCCAGTAATAGGTTCCACAGTGATAAGGGACGAAAAACTCTGAATAATCATCCTTTTTGTTACACATACGCAGTGTCCTTTATTTGTCTCATATCCAGATAAGTGTAATAACATCTGTTGCTTATTCGAAGATGATATTCACATGAAAAGGGATATTTGACACATTGTCTTCTGCGAGAATGACGTGAAGAAAAAGTATCTCTATCCAATTCCAGGAATGGATCGCGATACTTCGTAGGTAAAGCAGAAAGTTGCACAACTTTGCTGATGCAAGCACTCGATATTCTCTTTGATAATCATTGTTACAAAGCGCAAATATTTTCATTATGAAAATCCTGCGCATAATTATTCCGGTACTGAAACAACGGGCACCCGGAAACAATATTAAGCAAGCGATGTCAGCTTTCACAACATGTTTTTACGTTCTCAATGCGCGTCTAATTAAGATTATAAATTCAGTTGAGGGCGAGGGTGCTAGTACAAAACACGCTAGCGCAATATGAGAAAGAGCGTGTAAGAACCGCTTCGGGTTGACGTTGATTTGCACAAATTGGACATTTTCTGTCTTACATTGGGGAAGGTGACACGTCAAGTATGCCGTGGAGAGAAAGCAATGCATATAAGATCAACATGCAAACTAAGACGTGAGGGGTGTGTGTTATTTAATACCTAGGATTTGGAACGATGTAGATATTCATTCAAGTGCGCTCTAAGGCGGATTTTAATACGCATTGTGTGGACTACATGACGTAGATGACGATATACAAAGAAACATATTCACGGATTAGTTCCCTAAGAGTTGTGGTATTATAATGGAAAGAGTTCAATTATTTAGTGATAATGTGTTTTTAGAGTCGGAACTAGTTCGCAATCTTAATAGTATCATAAACTAACTATTAAGAGAACATGCATTGTTTGCGTTTATTATTAAGCGATAATATACGATTAGTAAAAGAAGAAACTGTTTGTAATTAAACTGTTTGTAGTCAACCGTCAACACACGATTACGTTTGTGTAGAACAATAACAAAATGTTGCGTATCTGACAAATACTTGATAATTCACCAAGAGAACAATGATCAGAGCAAGGTTCGCCAATTGTTCATTAATTATTCGCGGATAATTCATGAATTAGGTACCCAATTGCTATGACAGGTCGTATTTTAGGAGGATTCTCATGACATGAATTATTGTTTAGAGCTGTTGTGGTCAAAGAATTCAGAGAAGGAACATCACTAGCCTTTCTCAAGTGTTGAAACACAATAAATAGTTGAGAGCATTAAAAATTAAAATTAAAACTAAGATTAAAAATTAAAAATAATAAGAAAAAAACGCCTATAATAAAGACTGCTCAAAAAGCATAGGTGACAACGTTGACAAAACATTGTATTTTAAGAATGGCCTTTTCCCCGCCTCTGTTGCCAATATAGAAAGCAAACTGGGTTTCCTAGTTGAGGAAGGAAGTATTATAAATATTTCACATTTTTCTTATGTCATCACCGCATTTTCTGATTGAATTGCTTGGAAGACGTGGGGGATAAATCCCAGTTTGTCAATTTTAACGAAGTTCTTTTAGCGGGTTGAACCCGGGTTTTGACTCCCAATTTTAGCCTCCTTACTTTTGGTGTTGAACATGTTCACAAGAAATCATCCGGATTAACACTCCATCAGAAAAGACGGAAGATGAAAGAATTTCGGAAAGAGTAGGACAAAATGCACATCAACAAAGTAATAATGTTCTCTGATCAGCGGAAAACGTATGAGGTTGTGGAAATGCTGCATGGAAGACCTACACCAATTAATAGAGAAATTTAGCCCTTACTAAGTGATTTATGAATAGCTAATTTCTCTAATCGTCATACTTAAATAGGAAGGGATTAGAGCGATTTACTTTCATTAAAACATAGCGTACGAAATAATTTATAGTGACAGTATCATTGAGACTACTATTATTCACTTAACTTTTGTTCATGGGTTGGAAATGTTGCGATGAGAGTATTAAGCTCAATCTTTTCAATATTCATTTATTGCAAGAGGGGAGAACTGGTTTCGGCGGGTTACTCAGTGGTTCCGCAGAAGGAACTTTTTTATTTGCATCTGGATGGATAGCTGCCTGATGAAAGTAACTAATAAAGGACGGACGAAGGGGGCACATCCAATGTTCATTACATTGAAAGAAGCTCTGAGAAAAGGGAAAGAAACATTTCTGACGACCAACACTGCACTGCCTGCACGGGAGATTATGTTAATTATTGCTTGAGAAACGCCTTTTTATTACAAGTTCTGAAAAAAATGCCGAATGCAAGCTCAGAGTCAGACACATTGTAGTGCACGTGCAAATGGTCACGGATTGAAATTCCGTGCAATAATGATCATATGTGGTCAATACACAACATTATTCATCAGACCACTCATAAAATGGCTAGCCTAAAAAGGGTTGACTTCAAGAATACTACCCCGTGCATGGACTGCTCCTTACAAAAGACTGCCCCCCCCCTTCTTTGCAATATATAACCTCCTTCTATTGGGTAGACATATACAATTGATGGGATAGTGATATTCAATGGTGAGGTAGTGCTGTTGAATTGGCGGGGGTTTCACTTATGTGGTGTAGTTTAATTCAAGATTACGGAGGGATGGAAGATCACGGCCCCACCATTGGAATATTCTGCCCCTTTATGGAAGAATGCTACACCTTCATGCAAGAACACTAGCTTATTTTTATTATATCTCAAAATCTTTTCCTTCAAGAAGTTGGAGTGGTGACCAATACCACTAAAATTTGTGAAAAATACCACACGAAAGGCTAAATCCAATAATAAATCTACACAGGATTGCGTCCAAAACATTGAACAGAAACAAATTATAGTTGCAAATGGTCCCACTTCCGGAAACAAAAAAATATGTACTGGGGCAACTGAAAGCCGAAGCTGTTTATCCCTCGCTTCCACTTAACTAAAATATCATGTTTACAGAGCCTTAGTTTCTGCTCCATGTATTTTTTTCCATTCTGCAAATGAGGCCGGCTCCTTGGAAAAATAATGTTTGGAAAAGTGTTCGCGGTGCAAGTCTTCGGTCGGACTCTTGGGAAAAATTCGAGGAAAACAAGACAATTAGCCTAATTGCGGTAATCTAATAGTGTCGGTCAGATCATGACACAATTTGAATGGATCGACCAAATTGACATTGAAAACCAGGTTCTAAACAAACATCATCGTATGCCGGTACAACCTGTAATTGTGAAGAATCTTTAGAAAACTTCAAATCGAATGCAGACAAATAAGGATAAAAGAGCCCCACTTTCTGTGACTACTCACAAGGAGTTTGGTAACGATGTGTCAAGCACAGACGTGTACTTTATATTCATAAATAAGAGTACTGGATGGATTTTATAACAAAGAGCGGGACATTTGCTTTTATGATTTGCAAAAATACTATAGATGCAAGTCATACTGTTCCGTTAGCTTGCACAAAGTGACGAATATTTGGCCTATTTTGTGAACTCCACAACTTTCACACTGTCCATAGAGTGAAAATAAAAATGAAGATAAACTGGTTAAAAAGGTATAAATGCAAACAAGACGCAACATAAAAGAAGTCGAAAAAAACTGATCAAAAAAATGGTGCTGTATACACAATAGGGGACGTATCAAGGATATTATGTACCACCAAATTTGCATGTCACTTGGAAATGAGAAAAACAATCCGCCGAAGATATAGGAATACGGAAGTTTTATTTCTCTACTGCCAGGCTCACGAATGAACATACACACGAGGGGTTAGTAGAAGATAAGAATTTGGGACATAATGAGGGCCTGAAAATACATTGTGTGTGTATTGCCCTAGAGAAACAATGCCCAGTGAACCGTAGCGAATACGTCCGAATCTCTTTAGCCAATAAGGAAATGGGCAAGTCTTTTTTTTTTGATTACCTAAGAAATACGTGGAACAAAGCCTCCCAGAGCTAGCAGGTGTAAGAGACATAATTTAAACTACTAATAATAGTTGGTTTCATTTGGCACAACTATTTTTGAAACATTTTGAGCAGTCGAAAATACAGGAGACCATCTCAAAGCTCCGTGCGGCAAATCTAATATCAAATCAATGCGAAAAGACAAGGGATATATGGATGTATAATAAGAGATTAACTCGGCTTCCCTCGCAAACACATAATGGGATTGAAGCAATAAAAAATGTTGCCGCGACTAGTGCGACCATTCTGTATATTATCCATTCTGTATTTTTTAAACAAAAAGCTGAAGGAAATATTGGTTTTCTAGAAGGTGTAGTGATGCCAGATAGAGAATTCTAATTAAGGATGTAACCTCGGAATAGTTTGCGCCTGTTCACACAATGTGAATTGTGAGAAAAACGAGCTGCGAAATGAAGGGACTCATCCGTTTCAAATCTTAGAAAGGACATCTTTTCCAAGTTAATAATTCGCGTTCTTCGCGATTTCTTATGGTTAGAACGCCACGGTCACAGTTCCACAACGAAGAAAAGATCAACTAATCACAGTCTTATCAACAAATTAATAGTCTTGTGGCATGAAGCACTCAGTGCAAATGCACTCAGGGCAAGAAGCACTTAACTGTATGTATGACAACGATATTAATAATAAGAATGATTGTGCATGCAGGAACTCTAGGAACCAATATTGTTGATATATATCCAGTAAACCAGGAAGCAGTTAGAAAAGGAAGACGCTTTGACGTAAAGTAGGAAGTATGTTAAATGCGTGGGAGATGGCTAGGTACTACACATTCAAACTCGGATCCCAATATAGTGAATCTCGCGCAGCATTGACGTTTGTGAATTTCGTTCCTTTACTTTCAAGCACCAGTCGAGCAATGAAAATATTGAAGAATCTCATACTTTTTTGCATATTGCAAGCATACTCGGCCTAACATTTATGGGGTTTCCAAGTATCCCAAAAATTCGGCGTGATTCTGTCAATACTACCGTATTTCTGCACAAAACCTGCATATATAATATGGAAAATTAAACAATATTCTCGTGTTGTTCCAAAATACTGTAAAATTTCACCATACTTGGAAACCCCATTAGACATTTCCTGTATTGTTCTGTTCGAGCGAAATTGTTCTAATTTTTATGATTAAATACCCTTAAAAGATTAGAAGGTAAATTAGCTTTCACGCGAACATTCGAAAAAGTCATTACACCAGTATCTATTTTATCAAGCAAAACACGGTGGTTCAAAAAGAAGAGAAAAGCAGCCGGATCCCTTTAAATCTGACAGACTTCGAATGTTTGCTTCAAACGACCACTTCAAAGATAAGTTAAATGACGTACGCCAAACACACAACGGATAGACTAAAAATAAGTTCGACGGGCTCATTGTACTTGATTTGATATGTTGTTATTCGGATCGGAAAAGGAGGTCGTCTCTCAGCTAAAAGACCTTTATTCATACACAACGCAAATCGAATTTGTGAAGACAGCAATTCTATCCCTCCAGGGCATTCGTATGCCAAAAGTATATGGCGCTGAAAAAAATACTCGTCCTGCCGTGTTTGCGATGGTCTTGTAGGAAAAACTGTCACCTGAAAACATTTGTTGCCTTCCAAATATTAGTTTTCTAGGAAAAGTGCGCAAAAAAGTCCTCCAATGCGTGGAAAATGGATATTAATATGTGGTAGATCGAGTGGGCGTCGTGTGCAAGAAAATGTATCGAGCCGTCACAATTTTGTGCAAACACAGGATAATCTGGACCACCCGTGAAAGGATTATACTAAAAAGGTAATTTTAAGAATTATGTTATTACAATGAAGCAATGGATGCGAAAACTGTGCGCGAGCATTTTTTCGTCTCAGATGCAAATTTGCAATGACTGTTTGTGTGACTGGGGTGAAATTAATTCAAGAGGGGTAACAGTGCGAGAAACTTTAAGAATTGACCATTATTGGCATAGTTTCGTGCAGAGGCACTTGCTGTATAATGAAAACCGAAATAAATGTTGAGCAGAAAGGGAGACAAGTTCGTCCCTCAATTACAACTATACTTGGCCCAGCTGCTACCCCAATCGAAAATGCTTCGTTCATCCAAAATTCATTTGTTTTAATTATCATTGGAAACAATTGCGGGGCACACACACGCCCCGGCCGAAATTCGATTAAGAAAGCACAGGAAATCCACAAACAAATTTGTCGAAAAATAGAGGAAATACTCATTTTAGTTCATTATCCTGGTATCTAATTTAGTCATTTCATTATGCAATTGCATCGAAGGCACAGAGAAGAGAGTAATTATATATATATACATCAACATTATGCGAGAAAAATTAGCTGCACGGTATTGTTTTCTTTCGGTTAGTATTTTTCAATAAGCATTTGTCTCGTTAATGGAATACCTACATTCGTTTGAAGCGAAAAACACAGCATGCTTCTGGTAATAAGCTAAAAAGCTTGCCTACGTCTGGATGCTCCAATCTATCAATCGTCGGAATTGTATTAAGAGAAATATAGACAAAAACACATAGCATAGTGTGTGTCGCATATTGCATTCGATCCTGTCAGAGAACACGGAAGTTTAGTGCATCAAGGTGGTACCAGGTATTAAAATTGGCTTACGTTGTAGCACAAAGATTGGCCTGGATTTTGGTCCCTGCAAGGGGGGCACTTCGTCGGATTACATTAATTGTAAGGAAGAAATAGACTGTTACTGGAAAATAAAAGTACACCGTTACCACCATAGCAAAAGCGATCGTACAATTGACTGAATCATCACTTACTACTCACCTGAGTGCTTGACACCATCACCCAACACAACCCATCACAATTACTACCCATCACAATTACTACCCATCACAATTACACATTTTAAAAATTTATTAGAAAACATGGAGGCACTGTATGTAGAACCAACTGACCTAGACAATAGCAAGCAAATTCGTAAAATTAGGTTAGCTTGACGGCTTTATGCAAGATAGCACCTGCTTCGAAATATCAGAAGTTAGGGGGTCAACATGCGTGGGATCGCAAGTGTCTGTCAATACAGTGAGAATAACGTAATCAGACGGCGAAATTAAAATACATTACCCATTTGTATAAATGTACGATTTCATTATGAGTGTGGTAAATTGGATTATGACTTAGTGCTTAGGTAGTGTTTCTATTGTGACTTGTGTTCAAGTGAACTATTAGTTTTGCAGTTGCAGATGGCGAAAAAAACGTAGTTAAGAATGCGGTCGAAATAATCTTCGCTACGAATAGCGTCGTCTTACATTAGTAAAGTAAATACAGAAAATCAGAAAATACCGCGTTTTAGCAATAAGTGATTTTAAAATCTAACTCAGATCGAGGTTATGGAAACTATCAAGGCAATGCAAAAAACCAGAGAAAAGTGGAAATCAGAAATTTAGTAAATGTCGCAAATGATGTAGGAAAAGGCACAACAAATTAGTGAATCGAATAATCTCTTGGGCAATTAAGTGAGCGAATAATATCAATAGTTCAATGCACAGCTAGGTGCATCTGAAAAAACTGTACATTTCCTTACTGTTAGAAAAATCAAGTGAAATTAGCAAAGAATATGACAGAGATGAATGACTGATTGCGAAAGACGTTTCAGAAACTTGCGCCGAAACAGTGGGTGAATGGTGCCAATCGTCGCACGCAATTATGAAATGTAAACGTCTTTCCCCAATGGGCACTGTTAGCGAAAACATATACACGTATGAACAATAAACACAATCAGATAAACCTTGTCGAAGTAAACCGTCAACATTAGAGACAATCAGGGCAGTAACTCAAATAATGTATAACATTAGATACACACTGAGCAGTAACTCAAATAATGCTTAAGAAAGAGTGAATTCGATAAAAATGCCATATCAAGAGACCCTAACTTGGAACATCGTACAAACAAAAGCATGACCAAAACAGTCAAAAAGAAGATAATAAGTCATGCCTATTCACAGCTATCACAGAAGGGACGAAAATGCTAAGCGGCGGTACTCCGCAAAAATGGAATATAGTTCCTCAGCGTTTTCTTACGATTATTACGGTTGTCATTATTTTCTGGAGCCGTCAGAACGGCCAACTGGGACTGTGTTAGTAAACACAACGCGGACGCTACAGCCATGCCAGAGGTGCCGTTTGGTGTTGTTTGACGACCGCCTAAAGATCGCTTAGTTACTAAAAATATAAAACTGAAGATAAACTGAAGATTATTACGGATCCATAGAAAAAAATCTATATCCACTTTAATATTTATGAATGAAATCCAACCTGTGGGTAGACGAACGGCCAATGTATATACTCCCGCTTTGTAATTGGAACACGGTTCAATTGATATTGGGGTAGCTACCTGAAAATATATTTATACATTCCAAAAGTCTATGAAAAGTTAGAACGCTTCTTATACATCAAAATCCACAAACATTAGATGAATGTTAATAAGGACTTACCAAATTTGAGTAGGGATTCGTTAGCTCCAGTCGCACTGAAGAAAAGGGACGCGATGCCATCTGAAGTAATGATTTAGATAATAAAGCACCGAGATAATACCGTACATTAGACCGAAATGGACAGAAATAAAACAAGTCGCATGCAATCATGGTGAATACAATAGTGTTTACGCATATATAAAAAGCTCAAAGCAAGGTTCATATGAGCTCATCTAAAATACGCTGGAATCTTGAAAACTAATAATTAGCGAAATCACAATCACAAGATCGATTTACTTTTTACCAGGCTTGTTGGACATACAATACCACCTGAAAATCAGTAGTGTGAAAAACATTCAGAAAATAGTTCACCTATTGCGAATGGCAAACACAAAGAAATCATATTACGACCAATTAATTCAAACAAGAAAATAATGCTCACGTGCTCAATTTCATTGATCCTATTTTGGTTCCTTCGATATACTTCAATTCGTAGCTTTATCATCCATAAAAGACCGGCGACAACGAGCAGCACGATGAAGCACCTGAAGATATGAAACATCGTTAAGAAGAGCAAAATTATGCTTCGAATAATAACATTTTAATGAAAATATCGCTCCTGTATAAGGGTAATGAAATATGAATGACAAAGCAAAGCATAAAAAACCCCTTTCCGACAAAATGTTTATTTATTTTTACCCGAATACAGTAGCAGTCCACGCGAGCCATGACTGCATATCAATGGCAGATTGGTCATTCCATTCACTGTCATCGGAATCATTGAGCAGCGAGAGACACTGACTGACTGGGAAGGGATCAAACAGACAGTTGGCTTTGACATTCTTGGCGTGACTATCCCTTGAGACTTGGGCAGTGGGCAAGTGAAGACTACCGGGAAGGCCTAGAATGGCCCCCAGAAGGGCATTCGACGAATTACTTTCACTATCCGTGATTGACGAATTCAGTAAATAGTATAGTTCCGCACTGTGAATGACCAGAAGGATAGGGATTTAGTGCTTAGCACGAACTACTAACGAATATTGTTTTAGAGTGAATGGGCATGAAGCGACCAAGTGGAACTTTGAGAACCAAGTAGAAAAGTAACTACACAAAAATCACCCCAATAATAGCTTTTTTTGGGATTGTGTCGACAAAATGGATGACCGTGGAATGTTGAATATCTTTGAATCGGAATATCTAGAGCAGTCGCAAGTTTACAGGGTTTCAAAATATGGTATCAGCTGCCCGAGCGATCGGTTTGCTAGTTTCCGATGCCCGAAACGGCACAAGTGAGTAGTTCATTTCAGTGTTTGACAGATGAATGCAGAAAGTGAGAAATATTGATCGACCATTTTTGCGACATTAAGCAGGCAATTCAAGATAGTTTCCACCAAGACAAAACGAGCGCGAAGGGCTTGCAAGGAAACATTATCTCATCAATTACGAGTGAAAGTGAGCATATGCGCGGGACAAAAAAGTGTGAAAAGAGAAGTTATAAAAGAGGAATAGAGGAAATGTAATCAAAGAACAAAGAACAATACCAAGTGTATCTGGAGCGGCTGAAGGAAGGACTTTATCATGCTCTACTACAACTCACGAATACTTTGAGTCCACTTCTTTCCAATCAACTAAGATAGGTCCCAACTTAAAAATGATCTCTATGGAGGGGTCTAAAGAAATAGGTACTACGTGTACTAACAAAAGATGTAAAATATGTCCACTAGTTTCACGTGAGCTTCTCACTCGTAGCAGTTCTACCAGATATTATACACCTACATTTTCTACAAACACAACAAATTGCTGCAGCACTGGTATAGTTTATTGCATAACATGCTCCAAATGTCTAATACAAGACGTAGGAGAAACAAAAAGAACACTCAAATGCCGATTTAGCCAACACCGGTACCACATGAAAAAGAATTCAACGGGTACACTACTATACAAACATTTTTCTGCATGTCAGGCGGACGTAGAAACAAAAATGTTTTCTATCCATATACTTGATAGTCTCAGTAATAACGCGATACAAATATAAGAAAAACAAAAGAATTGTTCTGGATAAAATTACTCAACACGGCTTATCCAGTTGGTTTAAATGACAATATCAAAGGATATGGTATTATCATTGAAATAGCAAAAAAGGTTTAGGAAACAATAAACTTCTTACTTCGCTCTCAAAATCAAAAGACCACCCAAAAATCGCGGAATAAGAAAACGTTCACATTCTCGCAACAATTACCCAACTCCAGACATCTCAACCACACTATGTTATTCAAAACTTTCTAAACTCTATTCAAGTATTCCTTCATCAAACAAAAAACTTCTTATAAGACAATACTACAACAATGATGTTACTTTCGATTTTAAGCGCAACACAGAAGCAATATGCGGTCGAATGTCAATACATTATCATGTTTCTAACACAGTACAAAAAGCGTTCAACAAACAGACTTTGATTTACACATACCTTTCTTGAATTTGCCTCACCACACAATAATCTCAATTATCAGGTCAAAAAAGTATCAAAGTATTATTCAACACTAACTCCATTCCTAATTCTCTAATACCACGCATCCGATTTATTCCAAAATACAACATCCCACTGGGTCCAAAAATATTCAATTATAAAACACTAGTCAATTCAGTTACTACAACCAACATTACATGCAATTGCAGCACATTCCTATTAAATGCAATGGAAAAGAAATAATGTCTATCAACAATATTTTCATATAGTTTCCGGTAATTGTCAAATATTCTCACCTCACTATCCTAAAGCAACACAATTACTTTTAAATGGTACAAAGTACCGCTGTCCATATAGTCACTCACATTTTCAACAAAACAAAGAAACCTCTCAAGAGCTAAGTACTCGCCTCAAAAAATACTTTATGAAGAACAGTATTCCTATTCCAAATATGAAATTCTTGTTGGATGCCTTAACTTAACTTCTGCTATTTTGAAGAACAACACTACGTGCAGTCCACGGGAGATCCCACAAAATAAAACAATTTCGTTGTAACATGTGTGGACAAAGCCAATTCAAACTTCTGCTTTTCATGTCCTTTATTATACCGTAACTTCCTTCATAAGGAGTTGGGCATAGTTTACTCTAACAATGTTTACCAAACAGTGGGCAATGATACATATCAACCCATACAGTTTAGAGACAAAAGATTCTATAATAAACAGACACAGTGATTACTCGAGTCTTTTGGTATTAATCTTCCAGATAACCACAGAAAACTACCTACCATTTATGCCATACCCAAACTCCATAAAGCTACAATTAAAATGAGATTTATAACAGCAGCTAAGTTAGTTCTCTTAAAAACATTTCTATTTTAACACAAAAATACTCAAACATTTAAGAACACATTTTTCAAACTACTGTAAAGCAATAGCATCATAATATCCAAATCTTACTTTTTTTCAATTGATAATTCAATGCAAATTTCCAATAATTCTAGTCTTCACCGCTTCAATAAAATACGAGTTATGGATTTCAGTAGTCTTTTTACCAACTTACCACACGATTGTGTCCTTAAAATATGTATGAACTACTTGAATTATGTTTCAAAAATGCTGGTAAAACATACATAAATTTTGCATTTAAACACTGCTTTATACTGATACATACTCTCAAAATTGCTACACACTAACAGAGGTTAAACATATAATACATTATATTGTCACAAACAGTTTCTTAATCTTCAACAACGAAGTATTCCATCAAACAAAAGGTGTCCCACAAGGAGGTAACGCCTCACCACTCTTGGCAGATCTCACTCTATCAATTATATAATTCAATTTTTTCAAAAGTAACAACAACTCACATCTATTTTACAATACACGCATGTTTAGGTATATGGATGATATTGCCATATTTTATAATAATATTTGTGACTTTGATCAACTCATAAATATGTATCCTACATCTCTTAGTCTTGAGCCTGCAAATGATAGTGAAAATCAGCAGCTTTTCTAGACCTTCAAATTACTCGAGTTAATGATAAGTGGGCTATAAATTTATATAACAAAACAGACGACTACACATTCGACGTCATTAGATTTCCAATGTACGATTCTCATATCTCAACAAATATCAAACTAAATTGTATAATGGGTGAAATAATACGAATATACCGTTGCACTTCTTCTTTAGAGTTTTTCAAAGACAAGGTTTGTCAACTTACACGCAAACTTATTCGTAATAAATATCCCTTGTCAAAAATCACTCAAATATTTCGGAAAACTATTCACCGACACCCATGTATAGCACTAAAATATAATAATGACAGCAAAAGACTGACTAATTGGTACAACAGTAATTCAATTTTAACATATAATATCTAACTTAACCATTCACTATGCTTCACATTATTAACCATATTACCTAATTAACTAACACATAAGTATTATTCAAAACTAACCAACTAAT